>JAVTVY010018534.1:0-70938 GCA_036873755.1 Hanleya hanleyi
GTCCATCTTGGGACGCTAACATGGAGCATACGAAAAAAATGATGCTGGTCGAACCTCGACTGTTACAGAGTTTACAATCTCCCTATCCCGTCCCGGCCACCGTGCAAAAACTCCAGTCTCTCGATGAAGAAATGAATAGTATACTGCAACGTCCATTGCCCGATCACGAGAAAATTCAACTCTACCATCATACGCTGAACCGGTACCAGACGTTTATGGATCAATATAGAGGAAGTAGTACTAGTAGTAGTACACTACCCACCACTACGCCCACTACATCCCCTCCACCACCACCACCACCACCGTCATCCTCGGCCTCACCTGAGCTGGAACAGGAAGTATTGGCCAGTGTGCCTAAAGCCTACAAGACCAGGGCCCGTTTATTGTTGGATCGGGTGAAACAGAATGCCGATATGGATTGGAATGCGGAAGGAAACCTACTGATTCGCAACCAAGTGGTGCCGGGGTCTCATATCACGGATTTAATCAACGATATGGTGCGTTCTCGCAAACACTCTAATCCACCGGGCTGGGAAGCCTTTGCTCAGGGGTTAAAAGACACGCACACCCCTCAAGAATTGGTAGGAAATCGTGAACGCTGGAAGTGGATGCAAGCCCCTTCTCGACGTCTCCCCACTACCCTGGAACGTGGTGAATGGCAACCGCACACGCCACCCACAACACCCCCACGGCGGCCACCTACTTCGTCACCTGTTTGGATGCAAGCGCCCTCTCGACTTTCCCCTATCTGGGAACGTGGTGAATGGCAACCGCACACGCCGACCAAAACACCCGCACGGCGGCCACCTACTTCGTCACCCCTTTTACCACGCCATCCCCTGCAAAGCCCCAGAGCTAAGTCACCGCGACGGTCACAACGCCGAGGTCAGGCGCCCAAGGGTTGGGAACCTTACTAAGGACACACAAATAACTCCTATAAAACCCCGGTGCAAAAGCCAGAAAGTTCAGTCGTCGTCATGTTTTACCTGACGTTGCCCAGTAATAGCTCATTCGACGTGTTTCCTGAGAACACCTTGACCAAGTATGTCACGCAATTACCCCAACCGTTACATTTACCGGGACGCTGGGAATGTGGACTGGTGGGTATTCAATACCCTTATTCATGGTACAATGTACAAGACGGAGAAGTATGGTACGAAGTGACCTACGAAGATAAAGTCTACAAACTCATTCTCCCCCAAGGCCAATACGATACACCGCAGACGTTCATACAGGCTCTGAATGGCTTGATGAAGTACAAGGCCCTAAAGTTCAGCACGGGTGCTGCAACACACCTGATATCCTTGAACATCAAGAGAGAGATATTGTTCGATGTCGACGTACACAACGACAGGAGCTCTATCATGCTGACCGCTAACGCGAATGTGAAACTCAGTCCTATGCTACAGCAAATGTTAAGGATGCCTCAATCCGTCTACAAGGGATCCACCATTGTCAACGGGGATTATTTGATGGATATGAAAGTAGGTATGTACGCACTGTACGTCTACTCGGACGCCGTGGACAGCCATATTGTGGGTGATGTGAATACACCTCTGTTACGGGTGGTGCCCATTACCAAGACGTATGGCGAACAAGCCACCGAGAGTTTCAACCATATCATGTACCTGCCCGTACGCCATACCGATATCAACACGATCACGGTGGATATAAGAGATGACAGGGGACGTCCGATCCCATTCGAACGAGGAAAAGTGGTGCTGACACTTGCTCTCCGACAAGCTCGCTCTCCTCACTTCGTATAATGTACGTGCCTTACCAGTGCCATACGCCCAGCTATGCCGACTACTACAAGAAACAAACGGGGGAAACTTGCCCGTGTTTAGCGGGGCACGCATGCAACGCGGTCACGGATTGGGGAACATCCTGGGCAGCATTATGAAAACGTTTTTACCCATGGTGACACGGGGTGTGAAAGCGGTGGGAAAACAAGCGGTACGCAGTGGATTGCGCGTGGCCGGTGATGTGATGGAAGGCACAGCACCCCGACAAGCTTTGAAACGCCGGGCTAAAGAAGCGGGCAGCGTCTTGATCGCCAAAGCCCTTAAAAGACAAAGACCGACACTGCCCCCATTCATTCAACGTCCAACACCCCAGAGGAGAAGGACTACGCCCCAGAAGAAGAAGAAAAAGAAGAGAAGTAATAGTAGGAGAGACATCTTCGCATAATGGCATACATTCACTCCGAGTCGTGTGCGTCTACCAACAGTGAATTGGATTTGTGGACTGTTCCACCCACCCAAACGAGTGTAGGCGAAGGACGTTGGGTAGAACATCGACCCCTGGCTAGCCTGACGGGGATGGGGCCCGTAGAATTTACCATTGAAAACAAAGATACGGCCTACCTGGATTTAGCCCACACCTACTTGTACGTGAAAGCCAAAATAACGAAGATGGACGGGACGGAGATAGCGGTCGATGCGCCAGTAGGCCCGGTGAATGTTTGGCTGCACTCCTTGTTCCAACAGGTGGATATAGGTCTGAACGATAAACTCATCAGTACGTCCACCAATACGTACCCGTACCGAGCCTACATGGAGACGATGTTGTCGTACGGTATTGATGCCAAAGAATCACACTTACAAGCTGAGCTGTACTTCAGGGATAGACCCGGATACCTGGACAACATAACCGGTGGCAATGCTGGGTTCGAGTCACGCAAAAAACTGGCAGCCAAAAGCAAGTCCATCGATATGATGGGACGACTGCACGCCGATCTGTTCATGCAAGACCGCTACATGATGAACGGTGTATCCATCAAGATCAAGTTGATCCGGTCCTTACCTAAGTTCGCCTTAATGTGCGGTGGAGAGGGCGATATCGATTACCAGATCGTCATTGAAGATGCAGCCCTGTTTGTCCGTACGGTAGATTTGCAACAGGGCGTGTTGCTGGGTCACATGGAAGCCTTAGCGAAAAAACCAGCCATGTACCCCATCCGACGCGTACAGACCAAGGTGTTCTCTGTGCCCACAGGTTCGATGATGGCCAATCGTGAAAATTTATTTTTAGGGGATCTGCCTAAACGTCTTACCCTGGCGTGTGTGACCAACACCGCATTCAATGGAAATTGGGCTGAGAATCCGTTCAATTTTAAACATTTCAACATTAACTTTGTGGCACTGCACGTGGCCGGCCATCAAATTCCAGCCCGGCCATTACAACCGGACTTTACTAAGGGAAACTATGTGCGGACCTACCTGAACCTGTTTACAGCTACAGGACAAAACAACCAGGACGAAGGCAATACCATCAGTCGAGACGACTTTATGAAGGGGTACACATTGTTCGCCTTTGACCTCACCCCCACCTTGGAACACGATCACCAACTGGCTTTGCTCAAGAAAGGAAACCTACGGTTGGAACTGCGTTTCTCCATCCCTGTACCCGACACCATTAACGTGATTTGCTACGCCGAGTTTGATAACGTCATCAGCGTGGATCACCAAAGAAACGTGCTGTGTGACTTCGCCACCTAAGATGGATACAGAGCAGCTGATGAGCATACTCCAGCGAGATCCCAAGATCCCCTTTCGAGGTGTGTTTCCACGCAATGTGTTTCCCACTCACTCCACCACCCCAGCAGCCTACATCCTGAATACAGACCCGAGGAGTGGACCCGGTGAACATTGGATAGCGGTGTACGTGGACACCCTAGGCCAAGGCGAATACTTTGATTCCTACGGACTTGCACCCCTACATGCCGATTTGGTGAAATTCATGGACGTCTCTACTACAGAGTGGCGTTGGAATACGCAAAGATTACAAGGACCCTTGAGTAGTGTGTGCGGACAGTACTGTGTGTTTTATCTCACTCACCGGAGTAGAGGACATTCTATGCCAACCATTGTACATATGTTTGATGATTATTGTCAAGCCGAAGACCGGGATGTCCTCGTCTATGACTGGACGGCCTCTCGTTTTAATGTGTATGCTCCATTTCTCTGGTTAACTTAAAAAAATGTACTGCGCGCGCATCTTGTTTTATTATTGTTATGACGTTATATTGTTATGACGTTGTTGTTCTGACGTTGAATAAAATTGATGAAAAAACACAAAAAAAATGATTTGACTTTTTCTCTCTTTATTTAAGTCAACAAGCAAGGATTAGACTATACAAATAGAATACAGGGTACAAATAGTAGGGTATGTACACATAGAATAGTAGTAGTATATACAAAAAAAAGTTTGTCAGGAGTAGGATTCGAACCTACGCGGGTTTCCCCCACCAGCACTTAATACCGGCGCCTTAGACCACTCTTTTACTTTTACAGTTTTATAACTCGTGTATCCACAGTTAATGTTCGACATTTTACAAGTCCAAGTATGTAGTGCTCACACCGTCGGCCAATACTTTTCGTTTGGGATAAAAGAAAGTAAAGGCGTCTCGTTGCTGGATATAGGTCCGCATCTGGTGGTCCACCACACGGAATCCACGATTAGTGCCACTCGCACTGGCCTGGCTTTGTAACACGCCCAGGTAGAGATCTTTGTCTATGTTGGGATCGCGCCGGCTCACTCCTTTGCAGCTAAATTTATTTTCCTCTCCTCCATCTCCTCCGTAACAGTAGTAGGTCTTGGAGGAGAGCGCAATCATAGCATCTCCACTCCACTCCAGCTTGAAGAGCCCGGGTGTCCGCTTGTCGTAGGTGTAGTGATCGCGTCGGGGTAGCCACTGGTCCCGTTCCGCCTCATATTGTGCCCGTAACTCGGGGTTGACGAGTGACTCCCAGTCCGGGTGGGAAACGGCCATGTAGGCCGAATCTGTATCCATTTCCATGAGTTGCCAGTCTGAGGGATCAAAATACACACCCATAAAATCATAGATGAATTCCAGCATCCTCAGCTTGGCCATCTGATAGACCATACACCCAATTTGGAGGGGTAAATTATACCGGATAGTCTTCTTGGCTGACGTCACTTCATAGGTGTCGTCATCGATCACCTCCACGGATCGAAACAGCGGGGAATTGACTTTTTTGCGAGCTTGGGTAGTCGTGCAAATGTTCACATTGACGTGCTTATCCTGGTTGGTTACGTTTTTCCATAATAACCATTGCCAGTGAGTTTCCAACATTCAGCCATGATGGCCTGACTCGGGTCTTGATCAGCTTGACGACGGGCCTTCGTCACGAGGTCCGCATTCTCCGCAAAACAAGCCTCAGGTACGTACTGGATCACTTGATAGATTTGAGTAATTTCCAAACCGTGGTTCATGTACCACTGCAGTAAGGGGGTGCCCAGCAAGATTTTTTCGGCCCACATACTTCCAATCAACATGCGGCGCGGTTTAGACAAACACTCGTGTTGCTCCGCATAGGCACCCATGGTCTCTCCAATGTCAGCCCGACCCACCAGCGTGTTCTTGAAGATAGGCGGACACTGGGCGAAGAGGGGCTTGAGAGTGTCGGGAACATGCACATCACATTCTACAAAGCCGTAGAGCTGACCCGAACGAATGGCGTCCAACATCTGGGGTAGACTGAGCAGTCGCCGACGACTCAAGGGATATTCACGCTCTTTTAAGAACCGTTGTAAATGGGGCAGGGCCTGGCACATCGTGTGGAATTCACATTCCCACATCTCAATGAGATGGAATCCTCGCTCTTTGACATAATCACCGTTGATCACTACTTCTTCCCGTAATTCTTGTGCCGATTTTCCACGTCGCTCATTGAAGCGGCCCGCACTAAAATGACATTCGTGACCGTGCCAGTAACACCCGTAAAACTGGAATACAGTAGGTGTGCCTTGTACAAGGGCAAACCCATCGACGGGCAGTCGGCGATCTCCTATCCGCTTCTCTGTGGCGTTGGTCTGGTGACGTATATAAATGGCCCGTCGATAGGCTTCCCAATCTAGCCACTGGTCGGCGAGATGTTTGTACGGCGTCCGTTCAGGTGTAAAATGCCTACCTTCTGCCCACCAACGTGTATAATGTCCACTGGGCATAGGTTGGGCGAGCGACCACAGGTACAAGGCATTGGCGTCAAATCCAATGATTTTGGCACAGGGTTTCCCACTAGGGAGAGTAGTGACGTCCTTCTCATGGTAGCGGTGGAAAATAAGACTGGGGCCACCCACAATGTTCCGCTTCAGACATTCATGCATGTCTGCATCTTTTCGTTGTATGAGTGAAAAGTAGGTTGGACAGTCTTGAAACAGATGGCGAAGCGCCAGACCGGGTAAACTCAAGCACTCTTTGAAGATGTCCACACGCATTTGGCGACGAAAGAGTTGCACCATTTTCTCGGCCGCTTCGAGAAAGGGCACGACGTCCAAATTGTTGTACCACACCAGGAAATCTCGCAACGTCTTCATGCTGTGGCAGTTCCATATCTGCTGGAGTTCGATGTAGGTGGCCTCCGGCAGAGCTTCTCCTTTCAGGTCATTGTAAAACGCTTCCCGAGGTGGTAACTGGGTGTCTTCTAAGCGGTCCAGGCTCGTCATATAGGTGTAAGGAAAGTAACCTTTGGTGTGTGCACAGTCATAGGCCTTGACCCACTGGTCATAGCTACAATTTGGAGCTAAATAGTTCCGTACATCGAGAAAATGCAGTGATGTGGTAGTGAGGGCCATGTGGTTGTTGATCTTCTTGATCACCGACTTGAGGGTATCGGACTGCGCTAAGTAAGGATAGAGAAATTCCTTGACCAGGTTCAAGTCGTATCGCCCCGAATTGAAGCCGAGCACCGGTAACTGACCTAAGTATTGAAGGAACCGTAACTTCAATTTCTTCGCATACGGTTTAGGTAATGGGACATCCTGCGACTGCAGAGGCTGGGACTGCTGGGACTCGGGCTCGGACTCGGACTCTTCATCGTCGCTGAACGCTACACCCGGTTCAGGAATGCGGTCGTCCAGCTGGGTCAGTACGTCGTCGAACTTGGCCACCAACAATTCCGTACTGGCCGCACTCACTCGCTCTAAATACTCCATCATACGGGTGATCAACTCATGGGCTTCTCCCGTGGACACGAAACACACCGGTGCAGCGTCATAGCCAGGTACATTGGATGAAATGCTGACACTGAGGGGGATATGTCGCTGTGTCCACTGCGTTTTAGCCGAAAACAGGTCCATGGGCTCCAACACGGCCTCAAAATCATAGCATGCCCGGTAGGGAAAATAACGGTCCTCTTCCGGTATGATGATACCCTCATCGGCCAGTTCCTGAAAAATAGTAGGTGTATTATGATACACTCCACCCGGATAGACTCGCTTGACACTGTTGTCACAGATTTTCTCGTGGCAATGTAAGCTGTGAGACTGGTTAAACACACGATGGCATTGGGCACAACTGAAAGACTGAGCGTACAGGCTCATATTGGTAATGAGCGAAAAATGACTCACGCCATTGTCATCGAACACATTCACTTTCATCGTAGCAGCATACCGTTCTGTGGATCGACGAACCAATTCAGCCACAAAGGTGTCGTCATCCTCCCGTCGTAATCGATAAACAAAGATATTAATATCGAACAATGTTTCCACATCATCCAAATTCTTAAAGGGAACTCCACGGAAGTGCCGCTTATCCATGTCGTGCTGCTCTAGATATTCTTCCCAATAGCCATCGGCCACTGTGTCACAACCCCGGGGGTGACACTCGTCCAGATGCACGGCCAAACACCGAAACAGACTTTTCCGGTCTTTGTAGGGCCCCCTTTTTCCTGCTGTTAATGCATACAGGCCTTGTCGATGAATCAACCACGGGGGAAGTTGTACAGGAGCACCGATCGGGTGATCTCGCATTTTCGTGACGAAAAATGTAACGTTAGTCACCATTTCCACCAACCATTGTGTATTGGGGCGTTGCAGGCGGGCCCACTCCAACGGGTCTAATGTAGTGAGTTGCTCGACCACCGGCTCCAGAGAAATCGCATCCGTGATGGTGAATGGCTGGTCAAACACATACGAATTGTTACTGGGATAGAAATACCGCAGTTGGTCCGTCTCTTTATGTCGTAAGATATACCCAAATGTGACATTCAACTTATAGGCTGTCACCTGATCTTTGAAAATGTTCTCGGCATATGTAGTGAGATACGTGAGGTCCTCCAGCCGAAAATTGTATAAGTCCAAAAGACGACGATCACGGTGAAAACAATGGCGTATGGTAGCCCAGTGTCGTTGATAAATGGCCCTGACACGTGCATCTTGAGGCAAGACTTCAACCGGAGGTGCTGCTGGGTCGAAGGGGAAATCTGCTCCACGTATCATGCTTACTCGAAAAAAGTAAATGGATGGCTGTGCTGGCTGCGTGGCTGGCTGGCTGGCTGGCTGGCTGGGAGACAGGTCAGGTAAGTCAGATTGAATACACCCTTGCCCTAAAAAAATGAACTCCTTTTATAGCCCATTGACCTCATTTGCATATTTTCAGCGGACAACAGACCGCCATCTTGAACACGACCACCCCTAACACACACACAAACATGCCGCCATCTTGAAAACGACATAGGCAAAGACCTCATTTGCATATTTTCAGCGGACAACAGGCCGCCATCTTGAAACCGACCACCCCTAACCTACAAAAACCAGGCCGCCATCTTGAAAACAGTGGGGAAAAACCCAGAGACCTCATTTGCATATTTTCAGGGGGACAACAGGCCGCCATCTTGAAACCGACCACCCCTAACCTACAAAAAAAAAGGCCGCCATCTTGAAAATATGCAAATGAGGACGAGCGAAACAAGTGCAATTGACCGCCCTACAAAAACAGGCCGCCATCTTGAATCCGACCACCCCTAACCTAGAAAAAACAGGCCGCCATCTTGAAAATATGCAAATGAAGGGTGAAACAAGTGCAAGTGTGCGCACCTACAAAAACAGGCCGCCATCTTGAAACCGACCACCCCTAACCTAGAAAAAACAGGCCGCCATCTTGAAAATATGCAAATGAAGGGTGAAACAAGTGCAATTGGCCGCCATCTTGAATCCGACCACCCCTAACGTAGAAAAAACAAGCCGCCATCTTGAATATACCCAATGCACCCAATGACCTCATTTGCATAAAACTCATTAACAGGCCGCCATCTTGAAACCGACCACCCCTAACCTAGAAAAAACAAGCCGCCATCTTGAAAATATGCAAATGAGGACGAGCGAAACAAGTGCAATTGACCTTGACCTACAAAAAAACAGGCCGCCATCTTGAATCCGACCACCCCTAACCTAGAAAAAACAGGCCGCCATCTTGAAAATATGCAAATGAGGCGCGAAACAAGTGCAAGTGTCCGCACCTACAAAAACAGGCCGCCATCTTGAATCCGACCACCCCTAACCTAGAAAAAACAGGCCGCCATCTTGAAAATATGCAAATGAAGGGTCAAACAAGTGCAATTGGCCGCCATCTTGAATACGACCACCCCTAACCTACAAAAACAAGCCGCCATCTTGAATATACCCAATGCACCCAATGACCTCATTTGCATAAAAGGCCACGCCCACTCATTTGCATAAACTCACGCATGCGCACGCCCACAAAATAATTTCTGCGCATGCGCAGTGAAAACCGTGGTACAAAAGATCAATCCTCCCTACTACTTTAGGGTCATTTTAAGCCATATTGCAGAATCATAATTGCAAAGGACCATGGGTATATTCCAAATAGCACTCGCGAAATAGCCTGAGAAATTTGCGCTTTCGTCCGAATATTCGCATTTCTTTGCCTTAAATTGCATAAAATTAATAATGTTTCTGGAATAATGTTTTCCTCTCGCAAGACATATTGGGGAGAGAATGATTAGAAATCTTAAAATCAGCGTTATAATCGACCACAAATAACTTCCAAGAAAGAGATGCCATCGAAGCAGCCAAAGTAGTTTATTTTCATTTTCTGGTGGAGCTTTCGAATCTTGCGTATTAGGCTATTGGTCGGTCATTATTTTAGTTTATCCTCACATTTATTGCAAAGTGATTGTCTGATGTTTTATATCCAGAAACCTGTGTAAGCTTAGTGTGGATCGCATACAGGGAAATCGCTAAAATTGGAAAAATGCAATTTAGCCACCAAATCTGATCATAGTCATCAAAATTCTCTCTCAGTGAAGGTAAAATGTTAAATGAGTGAAGGCACCAACAATCCAATTTATGTAAAAGACTTCATAAGTTAGTTTAGGTGTTATTAGCTAATAATGTACAGATATATAACAATAGGTAGCAAAACGAAAGTTCAACATCAGTAGATTAGGTGGAGTCAGACGAAAGGCCATTAATATAGGTGAACTTGGTCGAAATAGGTAAAATGGTCAGCTGAAATATTACGATTTTGAAACTAACAACGCAAAGTAGATCAAGGTGAAAAGGTCAGTCTCCAGAAAAATATATCATAGTTCAGAAAACTAATTGGTTGTGTTTATTGCCATCTGTTATTCATGCATATACAACTACACATACTGTTTCTTTGTTTTGATTACTTAGCTCTATTAAGTAATAGATTCGCATCTCGCGTGTATGAAAAACTGATGGCTGTCCTGTCGCGATGTACGTGTGAACCACATCTTCATAGATCATTTGAAGTGAAATTTTTCAGTAGATGCATGTTCGTTTGTGTCATCCTTACCCAAATGAAGCACCAAAACGGCAGGTATACACGTTCATAAAGTTAGACCGCGGTTCGCAGTTCGAAGTTCGTTATTCGAGGGGACAGCAATTATTTCTTCAGATATGGAAATCTGTATTTTTTTTTATTACGAGTACTTTGAACTCCAAACTCTGCATAGCAAGAGAGAATGTCATGCTCTATATCTATGCTGAATGACTGGTCACCGCGAATAACGAACTGTGAACTGCGAACCGCGGTCTAACTTTATGAACGTCAGGTATACCCACCCCAGCTGTTTTGTCATTATACCCCGTATACTATGTATCCTATCTGGGAGGTTAGGGTTTCTTAAGCCAGAGGACGTAATAGCATTATGGCATTATGGGGAATTGTCGCAATATTATGAGACGTATGATGTGGAAATATTGCTATACCACCATTATGGTGGTCATTTTGTTTTCGAAATTTCAATGTTTTCCTTCAGCTGCTCACTAAGAATTTTGATAAGTTAAACCTGGAAAATTTCTGGATACAAATTCTGATAGGCCAATGAAGCAGCTTTCCATCGATATACAGTTTATTACAGTAGTCGTAGATTTGGCGATGTTATAGGTCAAAGGGTATCTCAACCCCCGAATCCAACGTCAGCTTATTTGCTATTGTGGATACATATCCTAGTCAAGTCATGATTCTTTTCTATTAGGCTTCTGCACAAGGACTTAAAAAGACTTCAGTATAACGTCAGAAATTTTCGGTTCATTATTCCGTTCCATTCTGGAAATAGGCCAAATAGATTAGTGGCCGTCAGTCTGTCCCCTTCCCCAGGACCGATAGGGATAAGTAGGTTCATACTCCATGTAAGAATCACAAGACAATGCATACAATAGCCAAGTCTGCGGACAACAATGTGTCTATACTTGAGCCTTTTCAGAGACACAAAGAGTCAGACAATAGCTCCTTACATGAAGTATCTACCGGTAATTATGTCCTCATTGTGACGCCGAATTTTTTTTTCAAACTTTTGGAGTTGTTTTTATCCTCTAGCCAAAAGTATGAGCTTTATTTTCGTATATAACATTTTTCGTTTTTTATTCACCCAATCATGCACAAACGATTACATTTTTCTCCACCCGGACGATATTTCCGGAAAATTAGTATTCCCGCCGCTCAATGTAAAATCGCTGTAGCTACCTTATGCCCACGCGGATTTTCGGCCTGCCACCACTGAGCTGATCCGCATACCATACTCTTTCTGCCATGCTGTATGGACAGAAATTGGTCAGCTCAAGGTGCAAACGGGACGACCATTACACTGCATCGGCTTCCGGCCTGAAGAAATCCAAGAGCTCTTTCACTCAGTGTCGAAGAACATTATTTTGGCCACACCCTCAGAAAGAAATATGCAAAAACGAAAGAACAAAAAAAAAGAGAGAAATTTATTTAATTCAGGCTGATGATAGTCAACTTATCCAACAAATCCCACGCTAATATTTTTTTAATCGTATTCTCACAGTCGATCGCGACATACCGCGTACAGTTTGGATGGACCTTTTCGTTCTCAGAATTTCTTTATGAATTTACTGATTTGCAAGATTTGTAAATATCTTCTCGTTCGAAAAGCAGAGCGTCATTCGTTATGTGACGTCAATATCTGTTCGATAATCTCGTAAAAATGGGATCACCTGATTCATCTACATGTAGGCCTACGTATGCCTCGAATTCCCGTCACGATACCTTTGGTCCATAAAAAACGAAGAAAAAAAAAAAAAAAACAAACACACAGACGAAAGCCCATTTTCAAACGTCCATCGGTGCTGTTTTACGTCACTTTTGACTGAGCGTTAACTTTATCAAACAAGGGTATTTAGCCTGCATGAAACACAGCTATTTGATCGGTGAAACACATCTTTGGGCTGGAATATTGCTGGAATGTGAATTTGGAATAATCAGATCTTCGGATATAAATCAACAGAAGGAAGATCTAATGTTGGATACTGAAATTGAATAATTAAAAAAATGGCCGTTTTCTTCAGTCAAGACGGGTCAGTATCCTTAAAGGTGTAGTAAGCACAAGAGATGATAATGGAAGATTTGTATACTTACGTAACGCAGTTTTGGACGCGGGGTCTGCTTTCAGAATACTTGGTGGTTGAGTAAACGTATAAAACTGACAATCTATTATCTTTTTATAGTCGATAGTTTTAGACATATTCAGTTTCACTGCCCAACAGCCTTCTTTGGTCAGGCAGGCCGATAAACACTGCCGTGCACTAGAATGAGAAAAGCTCCAATCTGATGCAACTTCAGAGGCGGAATTCAAACACGTCCGTTTGACACCAGTAAGCACGTCGAAGTATCCTTGTTCTATACTTCAATAGTTCGTAAAAATGAAATCATGGAGAAGACAACTGTTGACGTTAGAATTCCACATCCCATCACCATTATCAACACAGGACAGAATAAAATGCGGTGCGTGGTTTGTTGTACCGGTATACTAGTTTCACGTAACTGTCACTGTGAACTAGGACAACGTGAGAAATGACATTTTGTGCATTTAGCGTGATGTTGCTCACGTTCGCTTTGAAATGCCTTGTCTGAGCTGTCTGGACTAAGGTGACTTTGTTCACGTTGGGTTCAGCAATCTATCGTAACTTTTCGCACGTTCATTGAACAGCGAGCAAAGAACGTGGCGATCATCACGCTGTATCGAGCAGCCTTTGTTCACCTATAATCCTCTTATAATCGCTTCAACGTTGCCTTCCTCACGGTTAGCGTTGTCAGCTTAAGCTGGCTAACGCATAAATTATCTTGCCCGTACAAGGTTCAAGCAGCCTTCGCTGGGTTTATCTTATTAAATACCCTCACCGTTGCTCCCTCACCGTTATTCCCACGATCATGCTGAAGTCCCCTTCCCGACTTAAGCTATTATGCAACTCTAACTTACAGACCATTTTACAAACACAACCTCGGCGAACTTTAAACTGAATGTAATTTATATTCTGGACGTTGGATGTTTTGGAAATTGTAATAAAATTCGTTAAAATTTATCCAACTTAGTGTCTGTTGTACCTTTCCTTTCCATTTTCTGAATAACTTTTAAACTTTAAAATCAATGTTTCACCAAGCAGTTGCTATATAGCATAGGTCACATATTTTCAATGAATCAGCATTAAACTGGATCAAAGTTAATACGAAGGGTACGACATTTCGGCAGAATTTATATTCTTTTTTAACATATGTTTAACATATAAATAGATCATTTTAAGGGTTATCAAGTTGTAGATTCTCGTAGTCACCCACGATTACCCGCGACAGTTCGATAACATTTTTTCGACATATTAAGTTTGATTGATGAGGTTTTTAATAGTAATAGAATGACAACATGTATTTTTGAACCAACTGCATTATGTGAAAAAAAGTTGCCGAAATGTCGCAGATATTCGCGACCAAAGAATCTACAACTTGCTAACCCTTAATATGGCCTGTTTATATGTTAAACATATGTTAAATAATATGTGAAAATCTTAATTGTTCGTATAATTTGGCTTGTAAAAAAAGGTGCCGAAATGTCATACTCTTCACTTTGTGTCGAAATGCCGCATTCCGAAATGTCGCGGATTCATATTAGGTGGCCACAGGATCAAGAGGAAAAGAATATTATTATATTTACATTGATTTTGCACTTTATTTATCTGATACGTTGTCAATGGGACGTTCACACTTCGATCTGGTTTAAAGTGTGAACGTAGAAGTCGACCTGGTGTGAGAAGATGAGTCAGGGGACTGTAAGTACTACCCAAAGTGATCCCATCTTCATTTGATCAAGTCAATTTCTACGTTCCCACTTCGAACCTGCCTTGATTTATCTGACCCCTTCAGTGTTCAAAATCCGAGGTGTAAATTTCACCTATGAACGAGAGACGAACCAATCAGAACGTTCACGTCGATTGGGAGTAGAGTGACATCATCCTCTATTAGCGGCGTCCTTCCTCCTAATATGGTGCCCACTATTTAGGTCAGCCAATCGATAACGCTCTTTTTCGACCCATTTCGAATTTCAAATGTTTTCGAGTTCATTGACGTCTCGTGTCAACTGTTGACCGTCTCTTGAAAACTGTTGACCGCTTCTCTCTTGCAGGAAACTAGCCTATGTTTATGTATACTATGATTGTCTTTTTTTGAATTTGGTGCTAATACTGTTATATAGATATGGAATAGGTCTTTGGATTATGGACGCGGATATTCTTTCATGGACGACGGCTGAATTATGAATGACGGACTAGACGCTTGTATATCTATTTATAAGTTCTTTGAACATTGAAGGGGGCCAGATATATCAAGGGAAGTTCGAAGTGGGAATGTAGAAATTCGCTTGATAAAATGAAGATGAAGTGGGAATGTAGAAATTCGCTTGATAAAATGAAGATGAAGTGGGAATGTAGAAATTCGCTTGATAAAATGAAGATGAAGTGGGAATGTAGAAATTCGCTTGATAAAATGAAGATGAAGTGGGAATGTAGAAATTCGCTTGATGAAATGAAAATGAAGTGGGAATGTAGAAATTCGCTTGATAGAAAGAAGATGAAGTGGGAATGTAGAAATTCGCTTGATAAAATGAAGATGAAGTGGGAATGTAGAAATTCGCTTGATAAAATGAAGAAGTGGGAATGTAGAAATTCGCTTGATGAAATGAAGATGAATAGGAATGTAGAAATTCGCTTGATAAAATGAAGATGAAATGGGAATGTAGAAATTCGCTTGATAAAATGAAGTTGAACTGGGGATGTAGAAATTCGCTTGATAAAATGAAGATGAAGTGGGAATGTAGAAATTCGCTTGATAAAGTGAAGATGAAGTGGGAATGTAGAAATTCGCTTGATAAAATGAAGATGAAGTGGGAATGTAGAAATTCGCTTGATGAAATGAAGATGAAGTGATCCAGACTGATCCAGCGTTTCAGCAATATATCAAGAGTACACAAATTCGTTTGATGGTGCTTTTTATTTTTGCAACAATAATACGATACATGGCGTTATTTGACAAAACAAAACCCTTCTTACTTTTTATTGATTACAGTTTGTGAATACATGGCCCTAATTTATTGCGTGAGCCTATTGGTGAGCAGCTTGAGAGTAACTGTTCAGACTCACTAACTCCAATCCTTCATAGTGTAGAAATGCAATATTAAAGGTGAATTGAAAAGCTTTCCAATGTTCTGTTAAAATGTCATAAAACATAAACTTCTATAGTTGTTACAAATATGTGTGGTAATAGTTCTGTGGGTTATTGTTTTATTTTGGGTATATGAGAAGTCAAAACTTTTACCACCAGAAACGAAAGCCAGAACTTTTAAAAACGTCATCGCTTGCCTCCCGTTGTTTTTGGATCATCATGACGTTATAGTGGTCCTCGCTCATTCATCCGAATGACGTAGCATGACGTCACATTTAAATAAAACTTGAATGAAGGAGACCGCTATAACGTTCTACAAACCAAGCGAGACAAGCGATGTAAGTTTTCAAGACGGATTTATAACAGGATAACTTAGATATTGTTATTAGTACAATTTTGCAAAATATATTTGCCCCAAAAACGTATAAAAGTTATGTCACATAAGACAAGATGTATATAAGCAATATTTTAGATAAAATTAAAAGCTTTGCTGTTCACCTTTAAGCATGTTAAGTTTGCCAGACCGCCATAGCATAGACTAATAATTTACACATTTGACTTGAAAACGTTTATCTACGATTATGTGCCTCACCGAAGGACAGAGGGCGTTAAACGTGTGACAATGGAGCGAATCCGATTTTCGTCTATTTTTATAGATGCACACACCACTGAAAACGGCAGCACCTGATATGTAGTAAAGTGGTTGAGCACATCTTCAGAAACCTATTTGATATAAAATAGTCGCCACCAGAAATGACCCACCGAACTAAGTAGCCTTGCCTTTCCGATCAAATATATGAAATATTCAGCAAACCACCAAAGTTATCCCGCGGAAAAGTATTACCAATCAAACTGGCCTGGACTTTTCTCCCCATTAAAATATGGAAACGTGCTTTTAATGGTTTTGAGAGTCAAACATATTAGAAACATTGTACAATACATCTACATCACAACCCGATTTTGGTCCGGTCAGGTGTCGCCAGAAGTTGAGTCCTGATTATAATCTTGGCCACAAACATTCAATGGTGGTTTATAAAAAAGTAAATCTTTCAGACTCCAATACCATTGTTGTGGCCAAACGAGTAACACGCAACCATATACATGTACAAATATAAACATCATGCTTCCAGTATTTTCAAAGTTACCGATTGTCACCATAAAGTGCTATTTTCCTAATATTTAGGCCGCTGAGTAGCGAAATAGTTATTCTAATATTTCGCTCAAACAGAAATAATTAATAATTTATGTTCTGGATATTTGATTCGTATAGTTAAAGACATTTACTGTGATGCATAGAATTCTACCTGCACACACACGAGGTAGCGATTATTAAGACATTGTCGATCTCTACCTCATTGTAAAGAGAACATAAGTCTTGTTTTGCCGCTAATTTCTATGATGTCTCCAGTAATCAACTGATGACTGACCTTTCATGCATGGAGGTAATTGGCAAATCAAACCATTTTTACTTTGTAATGATTAGTGTTTCTTAAATTAATGTATTGCCCTAATTTACTGTGTGAGCCCATTGGCGAGAACTTCCTCCAAGGTTGGTGTAGCGTCATCAAATGTTATGCCCAAATAAAAAAGTTCATTCACGAATGGCTTGAAAATAACTGTACTGACGAACTATCTCAAAATATATCATTCATTGTAATAATGTAAGCAGCTAGATAGAGGTTAATATCTAGGTTAGAGAGAATTACCTCTCTAAAATGTAGGTAAAAAGGATTTTTTTGCCTAATACTGTCAATAACATATTGAAATGAGACATCCATCGAGTGACATTGTATTAAAGAAACAGATTGTCGTCTATCTAATTTGCGTAATAATAGACAACTTTTGTTCGATAATAAAAATTAGGCTATGCATAATTTCACTGATTGGTTTGATTCAGGCGAAACCGCTATCGACCTATTTATATCCAAAACTAGTATGGGTAACTAACCAAGCCAGTGTATCGATTCTAACAGATCGATCGATACACTGGCTCGCGAGGATGACCCATGTTGTCGGCGGGAACAGCGAGCTGTCACGCTGGGATCTTTACCTGTCTGTAGCTATTCAATGTGAACTTGTAATCCTCCAATTTTATTTTGCGAGCCTCAGAACCTTTTCTTTATTTGCATTCACGGAAGAACATTGATCATTTGAATAAAAACGTAAATAAACATCAAATTCTGAAGTTCATGCGCGTTGATATCTTCGGAAGTATTTATCGTTCAAGAATAATCACGGTTTGATTATTACATGTAAGTTCCAGATTTCGTCCCTACGCACGCAGATACAAACTGCCTTATTAGTGGAAGAATGCATGCTCTCTTGTGGAGTCAAGGGTCCAAAGTCAAACTGTCCGAGAAAGGTGCTTCGAAGGTATGAAATAAATATCGGGGCGAACTTTGGAAAGATAAAGCGCTGTCATGAGCGCTCCTTGGTTAATCTCGGGTGAATACGACACACTGTATAAACTTTTAATGGCTTTGTAAGTAATACCATTTTTCAGTATATACCAGGCAGGCCTTTATAGACCGTTTATCGTGTAAAATACAAACAGTGGCACCTTAACCAGATTTCAAGGCGTGTGGCATATTTACTCTGTATTATCATCTATATTATGTATATGTAATGAATGTTGGACTAAAAATAAAATTAAAAAGTCTAATTAAATTGTACATGCTATTCGTCATACGCTATCTGCAAAATGTAGATCATAAGATTCGTTCCGCTTCGTGCCTTCGCGGGTATATTAGCCAGCGAAGTCACGTAGCATATATATATGGATACGGTCTCCAACGTGGGGACTCATACGTATGTGTCCGTTTAGGTATCTATTCCTAAATGTGTCCGTTTAGGTATCTATTCAGAATCACCTGTGGCTTTAGCATAAGGAAAATTACAATTTCAAAACGGCGAGAGAGAAACGAACGTCGAGCCGCTGAACAAAACGTATTTGATCTTTATCGTATGTCAAATCAACAATTAAAACTTCACGAATATCAACATCTACATAGGTTATCCTCATCCAGTTGTGAAACAACTAGCTCCTGGAACGGGGGTTCACCACACACTATGTTCGTGTACCTGGGTTAAGATAGTCACAGGAAAATCTCTATGATTTAAGATGTATATGGCTGTTAATATATGAGGTATATACAAATTATTAATCCTGCACCAGATATATTTCACCAGGGACTTAAGTCAAACCTTAACATCGGTCTTGACACGGATCATGCATTGGCAATGCATGATCCGTGGTCTTAACCATGCACTGCAGGTTTCTCAACAAATTACTATTGTCTGAATCGGTATCGGTACACATTTTGAAAACAACTCAGAAGGCTCATGAAACACAGAATGAGTTTGGCACGCGTCGGCTGTAGTCGGTTAGCATTATGCTAAACCATGTACCACACCGGTACATACCTGTAGCGTTTCGTGTATGTAGTTAGAGAATGTACGAAACAAGTGCAACAAGCAGTCCGCTATCCTGTGTATCTTGTTGTTTTAAATGAATGGGTTATCTGTTTACCAAAATAAACTTACTCAAATCCGTTAGTATCATAATATTGAGAGGCTTTATCTCGTTCTGCGCCATAATTGGTGTTATTGTTTATACACGTGGAATTGTTATGCCCTATGGCGCATGCGCTAGTTACGTAGCTTCCGCTCTCTCTTGCCTGGCTCTCTTGTGTAATGTTACGTGTTCTGCCTGTGTCTTATTGGAGCTAATAAACAACGCTCATTTCACACAGAAACGACGTCTTGTTGTTGGTTTGACGCTGTGTTGAGTTCGAGGAGGATTTACCTAACTAACTGGCGTGGTGGCAGCGAAGATTCAACCCACGATTCTCCACGTACATGTACGGTAAGCGACGATAAACTGTCTAAACTTTTCCTCCCGCTCAAACGCACGTGGCTCACTGTGCTGTGACAAATCAACCTGTGCATCTCAGCACGGTAATATTAGACGTTCGCGTGTGTACAGACAATTCATTGACTATGGCTAGCATCCACAGAGCACCGAAACAGTGGTGTCTAACAAAAACTGAGACAATAAATTCATTCGAGAATTGGAAACAGAACTTGCATTACACACTGTCTCTGGATTCAAACTTCGCTCCCTTCCTCCTGGATGGAACACGTTGGGAAAAGAAAACAAGAAGTAATCCTAATCGCCGATTTACCGACGATGGACAAGCCGTTGCGGAGGCCAGTCGTCGCACTGCTCAACAAAAGGTAAATATGCTTGAGTTAATGCTGGGTCAAATAGCTAATTATTGTCCAGTGATTTCTCGCAACACCATCATTAAAACGTCTACATCAATTGACAGTATTTGGCAGGCGATTCGATTACATTTTGGATTTCAATCAACGGGGGCCCATTTTATTGACCTTACTGACATTCATTTCGAGCCCGATGAACGTCCAGAAGACCTGTATCAACGCCTTATGGCATTTGTCGATGATAGCTTACTCCTACGTGATGGGGGAATTTCTCATCATGGTCAAGCGATCACAGAAGACGAGGAAATGTCTCCATCCCTTGAAAATTTCGTAGTTCTCACCTGGCTTCGTTTAATCCACTCAGACTTACCCAAATTAGTAAAGCAAAGATATGGTACAGAGTTGCGATCTCGCACCCTTGCGTCCATCACACCGGAGATATCTCAAGCCTTATCGTCCCTTCTAGATGAGAAACATGCTAATACTGATGCAAAGATTTTGCGGTCTGATACAATGCGTCTGAATATCCCCAAACGCAAAACTACTGCTCAACCACCACTACGACAGAAAAAATCATGCCCTCTCTGTCGGCAAGCCAATCGATCGGACAGTCACTTCTTGAGTCAATGTAGCTTTTTGCCAGAGCAAGATCGAAAATATATGACAAAAGCTAGGCAAATTGCCCATATTTTAGATGAAGATGACCTAGACCATGAGGAATTATCCATATCAGGAGCTGATACCATCCATGATCAAACCTCCAATGAGTCGAGTTGTGCCCTAAGAATTCAAGTGCGTCAATCTCCCTATCTCGATGCCTTTTATAACCATCATGCTACACGAATCACAATTGACAGCGGCGCGACGGGCAATTTGATGTGTCTATCAACTGCTAAACGCTTAGGTATTACTCTACAAAAGAGTTCTCAGTCAGTACACCAGGCGGATGGATCATCGCCACTTCAAGTTGTAGGTGAAACCCACATTGTCTTTGTGCGAGACAATCGTGAATTTCAGTTTGAAGGCCTTGTAGTACAGAACTTAGATGTCGACGTTTTGGCCGGCACGCCATTCATGGAGCTTAACGACATCAGCGTACGTCCAGCTAAACACCATATAATGCTTGATGATGGTACAGTTATAAAATATGGTTCTTCAACCAATTCTTCAGCCACCCACACTATCCGACGGGCCCATCTCTTGCGCATTCCTTCTAAGTCAACCACTGTGTGGCCTGGAGAGTACATCGAACTGCAACTTCCGGATGAGCTTGCGCAGTCTGACACCATATATGCGATGGAACCTCGTTCCCATGATCAACTCTCTGTCCCGGAGTCTAAGATCTGGCCACCCCCCGACTTGATTTCTAGCATCTCTGGCAAGATACGAATTCCAAATTTGTCTGAGGAACCACAGATTTTAAAACGCCATCAGCATCTGTGTCAAATTTGCCCTGTCTTTGTACCCGATGCAACCTCCATTGAGACACAAGTGAGTGAACTCACAACAGGTACAACTCATACTTCTGCCAAGGACACGACGCTATATTCACATTCAGTCAAAATAGATCCAGACAATATCATGCCTTCAGAGTTCAAACGTAAATTCCAAACGTTACTTACTGAATTTGACGAAGTCTTCAATCCCAAGCCCAAGGGTTATAATGGTGCATCTGGTCCTTTCCAGGCCGTAGTAAACATGGGTCCTGTTCAACCTCCACAACGTAAAGGACGCGTTCCACAATATGCTCGCGATAAACTTGTTGAACTCCAACACAAGTTTGATGAGCTTGAGGATATGGGTGTATTCGTTCGACCGGAAGATGTCAAGATTTCTGTTGAATATCTCAATCCTTCTTTCCTTGTGAAGAAATCTAGCGGTGGTTTCCGACTGGTGACAGCTTTCTCTGACGTGGGGAGATACAGCAAGCCCCAGCCATCACTTATGCCTGATGTGAACTCTGTTTTACGACAGATTGAAAAGTGGAAGCATATTATCTCTACTGATCTGACGAGTGCCTTTTATCAAATCCCGTTATCTAAAGCCTCGATGAAATATTGCGGTGTGTCTACACCTTTCCGTGGTATTCGGGTTTATGCTCGATCAGCCATGGGTATGCCAGGATCTGAGACGGCGTTAGAAGAGTTAATGTGCCGCGTCCTGGGAGATTTGCTTCAAGAAGGCATCGTGACTAAACTGGCCGATGACCTATACTGTGGCGGAGAAACGCTGGACGAGTTGTACTCAAACTGGCAACGACTCCTCCATGCCCTAGAAGAGAATGATTTATGTCTTTCAGCCTCCAAGACTGTAATATGTCCCAAGTCGACAACTGTGCTAGGATGGATCTGGCGCCAAGGTCACATCCAGGCCAGTACTCATCGTGTCGCCACTCTAGCATCGTGTACGCTCCCAGGAACTGTCAAAGGATTGCGGTCATTCGTTGGAGCGTACAAAGTCCTGGTTCGAGTCATTCCAAATTGCGCCACAGTTCTGTCACCCTTGGAAGACGTTGTTGCTGGACGTCAGTCACAAGAAAAGCTGGAGTGGTCAGATCATCTCCACCATGCCTATCGGACGGCTCAGGAAGCTTTATCGTCAAACAAATCCATAATATTACCACGACCCCATGACCAGATTTGGATCGTCACAGATGGTTCTGTAAAACAGAACGGCATAGCAGCTACTCTCTACGTAACCCGTGAAGGAAAACTATGCCTTGCCGGTTTCTTCAGTGCTAAGTTACGAAAGCAACAAGTCACCTGGCTGCCTTGCGAAGTTGAAGCACTATCAATCGCCTCCGCCGTTAAACACTTCAGTCCGTTCATCATACAGTCCCGTCATACATCCTGTGTTCTTACTGACAGTAAGCCGTGTGTACAAGCATTCGAGAAATTGTGTCGCGGTGAATTCTCTGCCAGTCCACGGGTTTCCACATTCCTTTCGACCGTTAGCCGTTACCAGGCATCAGTCCGCCATCTTGCCGGTTCCGCAAACATACCATCGGACTTTGCTAGCAGAAATGCTCCAGACTGTGACAACCCAACTTGTCAGATTTGCTCATTTGTTGCTCACCTGGAAAGTTGTGTTGTTCATTTATGTATCACAGATGTCCTCAAAGATAATATCAAGCTCCCCTTCACCAGTCGACCAGCCTGGCTGGCTCTCCAATCCGAGTGCGCTGATTTGCGCCGCACTCATGCTCATCTCAAACAAGGCACCCGCCCGTCAAAAACACTTACAGACATCAAAGATATAAAACGCTATCTTAATGTCGCTTCTATCGCCAAAGATGGTCTATTGGTTGTCCGTCGACAGGATCCTTTCACTTCTTCCCGAGAGTGCATCATCGTTCCTCGACAGGTTCTTGATGGCCTGCTCACCGCTCTCCATATTCACTTGAATCACCCGACCTGCCACCAGCTTAAGCTTGCTGTACGCCGTTTCTTCTATGCACTGGATATGGACAAATCTGTTGAGCACGTAACGAGTGGATGTCATCAATGTGCTTCATTACAGAAGATTCCCCATGATGTAATCACACAGTCCACAGAAGATCCACCGGATAAGATCGGGATATCTTACGCAGCAGATGTGATCAAGCGTCAGAAACAGTTCATCCTTGTTCTGAGAGAATGTGTTACGTCTTATACCTGTGCCTGTTTGATAGAGGATGAGCGACGAGAGTCTCTACAAAGTGCACTCCTTCGACTGTGCCTTGAAATTCGCCGCATTGGAGGCCCTGCCGCAGTTGTACGTACTGACCCAGCCCCAGCCTTCCAGTCCCTCGTTAACGATGAACTTCTCCGGCAACACCGACTCACGCTTGAGGTGGGGAGAGTGAAGAACAGAAATAAAAACCCTGTCGCCGACAAAGCTGTTCAAGAACTAGAAAGCGAGCTCTTGCGTCAAGATCCATCAGCCGGTTATGTTTTTCCTCTCAAACTTGCTCTTGCTACGGCACACCTGAACACGCGTATCAGATCTAGGGGTCTATCTGCACGGGAAATGTGGACCCAAAGGGATCAATTTACCAACGCCCAGATTCCATTACAGGACATGAAACTTATTGCGGACCAACATTCTCAACGCAATGCCAATCATCCACACAGTGAGAAATCTAAAGCCCCGCTAAGTGACCCACCGCCTATTCCGTCAATCGACGTTGGGGACTTAGTATATCTTCATTCGGATGGCAACAAATTGAGTGCACGTGACCGTTATCTTGTTGTAGCAGTGGATGGTCAATGGTGTAACATCAGGAAATTTACTGGTGCTCAACTTAGGAAAACCTCATACCGCGTCAAACATTCCGAGTGTTATAAAGTACCAGTTTCTTCCAAACCTAACACTGCACGCTCATGGCGTTACGCACATGACGATTCGGACGATGAGTTTGAAGAGATAGAGAAACCATCATCTCGCATAAACCCACCTGTACTCCCACCTGTTCCACTAGAGATTTATAACCCAGCTGAGGGTGCGTCAGGCTTGCAATTGGAATGTAATGTGCCTGACGCTTCAACCATACCTGTGGATGAGGGTGACAGTCAAAGTATGACTCCTATTACGAATGGGTCATCATCCCCAGAACTCTTGCGACGATCTGGTCGACAACGGTCTCGGCCAACTCATCTAAAGGATTATGTGCTTGACTGAAGTATCATTTCGTGTATTGCCAACGATTTCTGGAATGTGTAGTGGGGCAGAATAATCCCCTATGCTAGAGGGCAGTCTACCCTATGACAGCATTTATGTATAACGGAAATGGGGCAGAATAATCCCCTGTTGCCGGAGGGCAGTCTACCCTATGATGGCAAATTATCAGTGCAGTGTAAAATATCCTACATCTTGACATTCAGATTCAGTCTATCTTACGATGTCAAACTTTCTAAGCATTTTTATCTGTCATAACTGATGACGTTCTCACCATTAATGACCTGTGTATTCATCCATACAGTTAAAAGTTTCTGTTCAGGTGAAAATTGATACCCATTCAACGGTCGACAACCATGCTGAAGAGAAGACGTAGTATCATTGCCGTCTGTATGACATTCCAAGTCAAACTTAGTTTTATAGTTTAGCTAGTACTCTGCTAAATAAAGAAAGAAAGAGAAAAAAGAAAGGGAAAAGGGGTCACGCCATAATTGGTGTTATTGTTTATACACGTGGAATTGTTATGCCCTATGGCGCATGCGCTAGTTACGTAGCTTCCGCTCTCTCTTGCCTGGCTCTCTTGTGTAATGTTACGTGTTCTGCCTGTGTCTTATTGGAGCTAATAAACAACGCTCATTTCACACAGAAACGACGTCTTGTTGTTGGTTTGACGCTGTGTTGAGTTCGAGGAGGATTTACCTAACTAACTGGCGCTGCATTTTCAAACTGGGATTCCGTATGCGATCTGTATACCAAAACTAAGGTTCTATCACGGGGAGGGGATTAATCATGGCTTTGACAATAACCTGTCAACATGTGTCGGAGATAACAGATCATACGATCTGATAATTGGAGCTACGACGCCGACATAATTTGGACGGTTATTTAAATTACAGATAATAAAATCTCAACTTCACAACATAGTCAGCAACCATAGAATTAATGCTACGGAAAATGACAGAATTCACAAGAAATAGTTCGTCGTTATATCTCATAAAGTTCAGGGAATATCGGAGGATTATCAAATGAGGATTGAATTTAGCAACTCACTCAGGCCAGTCCTTTTAAATACCCGTTACAATGACGAATTGAAATGATAAGAACTCGGAACAATTTGAATGGACCGTAAAGGGTTCCTTTAGATATTGTTATATTGCGGAGCTATAGTGTAAATAAAGAAAAATAGGAAAAAACATGTCTAAAGCTATGCATAGCATGCTATCAGTAACACCGCACCGAAAATTACCTTATTTGATTGGTAATGTATCATCATATGTGTCTCACATTTGAAAAAAAACATTTATTTGACGGAATATGACTGAAGATATCGAGACCTAATGAGATGAAGACACAATTACTTCACGAGTTAATTGGTAGTTATCACGGATCAATGAAACTGTATGATTCTAATCATTTACACTGCGGTGGTTATTATATAACTCTCATTGGCGATAACTGACAGGGTAGTTCATCTGTTTTGTGATTCATGCTAATATAAATAATTACTAATCATACTATAACATCTGTCATGATAACACTTTTTTCTTCTTTGAGGGACACGTCGTTCAACATGTCTAATTGACGCGACTCTTATTGCAGGGAACCGAAAGACTGCGCATAGACTGAAAGACACGGAGAGGCATCAAAAGAAGAAACTAGAAAGTGAAGACCGTTTTTGTGACATGAGTGTTTTACAAGACTGATACCATTTTGTATAGTACGTCCTCTGTGTATTGAATTTAATGAAGCTGAAAATCTCGTTTGGGTTTTGGCGTATAAAGCGCCTCAAACGGTAAACACCCTCTGTTGTACGGAACGGATTAAAATTCACCGGCGATTAAGCCGTTTTATACATAACACTTGGCGAGCTGCCTCACATCACTCTGGCGAAATACGATTCTCATCGACGAATCGGCACATTTTACAGCTTTCAAAGTTAAAAGGAAGCAATTAGCTGCTGCGGCGACCATTAATTTCTAAATATCTGTATTCCATAGCAAGTAAACTTAAGTCAGAATCAACGGCTGGATCACAAAAATAAAGCAAAGTGCTTTTTATCTGGGATTAAACGGGGTAAAATGCGATTTTTCAATCGGTCCCATGCCTTAATATGTAACAGAGGTGTTAAATATGGAAACAAAAAGGAGCAAGAAAAATATTATTTTATTTACAGTATTAGTACCTCAAGAAAGCATATTTATCATACTTTCTGATGATATTAACCGCTAAGAAAGTAAATAGAGACAAATGTGAAGTTTTTATTCAATACATATGATAGGTTGACTGCGAAGACCGCGATATCTGACGCATGCGCAAACATCTCTGATGAAAATAGTTACCCATGTTATGCTTAATATATGTTTATAATAGCCATAGCATGGATTTTACGTTCAGTACATCCTAATGATAAGACTATTGACAAGGCATTGTAGTCTCCTTGTAAATTCTGCCCCCACACGCACTATTAAGCTCATTTAAGTGGCAACATAAATGAAGTAATATTGTTTCAGCTACTTTAATTATCATGAGTGGACACATACCCTGGAAAGAAAAAGAAAATTAAAATCGCAACTACTTGGACAATGAAAGTACTGATGTCCAGTTTCCGCATTCTCATGCCATCAGATTGCGTCCTTCATACAGTCGGATATACCCTCTGATTGCACTGGGAGTAAAATGCGTGGCGCGCAACTTCTGCGTTTATGGCTCTCGACCAATTGATATAGTCTTCTTCTAAATGCAGCGAATGAATTGTCAGATAAGTCACAATTACTTTCACGCTATGTCGGGAATTGTGTGCTTGTAAACTCAAATCAAGAGCATTACCTCCTTCAATAAATATCCCTATAAAGTGTGAGCATGATATTATTGGGCTCATTGAATCCCGATACGGATAATATTATTGTTGTTGTATTATAACGTATTATTATGTATGTACTACTTCTTTTGGAATTTTGCCCGTTGTGTGGTATGAAATAAAACAGACGCATTGGGCAATAAACTTGAAATATTATTCCTATTAATTTCATTTTGACAGAAATACTCTATTTGGATGGAATTAGAAAGGTTTAAAATTCTTGGTTAATTTGTAACAAACAAAAAACAATTGCAATTGCTTCGCGTCTGCAACACAGGGATATATTTTTTTTCTCTCAGAATATTTCAGCTGTATGTACTGTGATTATATTGAAGAAATAGCCTCCAATATTCCTACAAAAATGAGTAGGCTCGATCGTGTGTTTTTGATTATATAATGCTAATCTTTGATTTTTAATTTAACTCCCAGAATGAATGTGAATTTAATAACCGGAATATAGCCAAAGAAGTTGTGGGATTTATCGACAAAAAATCATTTTGCTGTTTCGATTGTGATTCAAACATTTGCTTCGATTCTACACGAAATCTTTTTCATAAATGGAAAAGATCCGCGTTTTATATTGTGGAAGCTCGCAAACAAAAGTTTACATAAGACAGCGTCGACTGACGTTTGAATAATTTTGCCTGTTTTGGGCATTTTCATGTGCATTTTAGAAGGGTAAAACATATGTAAATATGATACTTATAATTTGAATAATATTTGGACATAAGAACGGAAGATATGATGATATTGAAAGTATGGGATTAGTTTTGGTTAACGATGCCGTATTTCAGGTATATAAAATCTTGTATACTTGAATGCATAAGAAACCGATAAAGACATACAATTTTAAACGTACGCCGACGCAGTTTTGCCTGACATTTGTAAGACTTTCACAGCATATAACTCAGGTAGTTCTGTTCGGAGAGAATGGACTAAATTAATTGTTGGCTTCACAAACCCATTAGCAAAGGAATTTTTCTTTGCTCACTATTTTCCACAACCCGGTTGAGCTGTCTATTAGCATTATTTCCAGTATTCCCTGGAGCTATTTTCTAGCTACATCTATACCCAGTTAAGTCGCATTGAGTAAGTTCAAGTTTGTTTGTATAATCGAATAACAGAAGAGCTGATATAGCGACGATTACCGTTAGCAAACGGTAGCGCACGATCCTGCTGATAATAAAGGTGTGGGAGCATATAGTAATTCATATGTTAGAGCCAGTAAAGGCGATTAAAACCTTGTGCGGGCGAGAGAATTCATGCGTTAGCCAGCTTAAACTGACAACGCTAACGGTGAGGAAGGCAACGTTGATGGGATTATAAGAGGATTATAGGTGAACAAAGGCTGCGCGATACAGCGTGATGATCGCCACGTTCTTTGCTGGCTGTTCAATGAGCGTGCGAAAAGTTACGATAGATTGCTGGAGACAACGTGAAGAAAGTCACCTTAGTCCAGACATCTCAGATAAGGCGTTTCTAAGCGAACGTGAGCAAAATCACGTTAAATGCACAAAATGTCATTTCTCACGTTGTCCTAGTTCACAGTGTGTGTGCCTCGTCACGCCTTACGAGATAATCACTGGTATGCGACTTCTGGCAGAGGCAAAAGAGAGATTGTTCCTATTTAATTGCTATTTTATTTACATCTCCGTTTGTTTTAGTCGATGTCAGGCTTATTGATCTCCAATACTGTGAAAATGTTCTCGTCGTCAAAATGGATTCGGCTCATGTATTAATCACATGAAATCATAACACGCGCTCGGTTTCGTCCAAGGTGAAAGCTTTGGTTGTGTTAGGAAAATTGAAGGGAGCTGATTGGTTTGTTTCCTGTACTTCCGGTAAAGGACGTTGTTGAAGAACAGATGTTGTTCGGGGCCACAGATCAACCGGATATATCTCAGACAAGTTGTCAAACGAGTTCCGGCCCTGGAGAATATCTACAGTGTCATTGAATACCCGGTACGCCCATCCGTCGGAATTAAGCGAATGTATTATGCGACTGTGTTGTAAAAAGCATTTGTTTCTGTGAACCTGTATTCAGAATATTTGCGTGAAATAAATGGAAATGTCATTCTAGGTAAACCAAGATGGTAAATCAGGGGAATACCATCTAGACGTAACGCTATGAAAACTTCGTGCAAAATGTTCGCCGATATTCTACGAGATCCCATAATAAGCCAATCACCACAATTTCTGCCTTTTCTCTCTGACAATGATTGACGTTTAGTTCACGGAGAGTAACATCTTCGCACGACACAATCTTTTGATATTTTCCACCCCCTAACAAAGTCAGATTTTTTGGTGAGAGTAACCGGTTTGATCTTCACGGTTTACCGCGCACAGTGTCTGGAAATGATGCCATATTTGGATACTGTTTCCCGATAATGTTTACATATTAGTCCACGTCCACGTGAAATTACTGTGGTCGTGATTTTGAAATTGTTTCATCAAGTTAGCCACCTGATTGGCTAACAAATGTAGTTTCATATTCGCACGGGATTTATATAGCGCTGAATTCAGATATAATGTTCCGTGATATTATATCTGAGTTTGCTGGGATTGATGGAAATGTTTGATAGATTTGGTTTAATACGCAAATGTTTCCGAAAGTTCCTTGTGAGGTTATGATGACCCAGAGACACTGAATCTTTTGACGATAAACATTCAGATATCAATTCGCCATGCTCGATATCCATCATACGCTACAGGTCACCCATGCCAACATGTAAATATCTGTATTTGTAAAATCCGATTGCCGCATATTTAGGTTGACGGTTGTACTCAAATAAACTATAACGGCATCGGTAGTTTCTAGTCTAAATACAATTGCTCGATTCGACATTAGCCAGACCTCTGTGTAAAGTCTAAGTGATTGTCGATGCGAGATTTGGAATCACTTGCCTTTCAGACTTGTATGTTCTTTTCGTCTCCGAGACAGAAAATCAATACATGGACACTCACAACAGAAGATTTGACCTTTCACGAAGGCTCTAATACTGTATAGTAGGCAGCGAGAAAACGAAATCAAAAAGATGTAATACTTTGAGCTTCACTTCAGTACCCCGAGTTCAATGACGGCTCATCCCAAAATGTTCGATAAAACTCGGCCGATAGACCATCTGAGCCAGGAGATTTCCCTGATTTCTTATGGTCTAATGCTTATTTGCACTCTTCGGAAGTTAACTTTCACAACAGATTCTTTCGTCTACCCAGAGTTGAGAGTTGTGACATTGTGCATCATAAAATCCTCTCTCTTTGATATATCTAAGTTACAGTTCTTTGAGAACAGGATTTATGTCGATAGAATATCCGCTATATCTGTGGTATATGTCCCATCTTTTCTTTGTATATCTTAAAAGCTGTTTTGATTTCTTTTTTTCTAGCCGGCAAAAATACGGTGAACTCTTTTCACCGTCTTCATACGAATTTGTCTTGGATCTAATCATATCTTCCTCATTTTTTTTATATCTTTGTGTCGCAAGTTCTGCTTTAGCTTGATCAAGTGAATCTTTGGATTTCCCTGCTTCGCTTTGTCCCTGCACTTTTTTACTAATCTTTTTCTGTATGTTTAATATAAATATACCCGGTTCTAAATTTATTTCTGCGATTATATTTACATCTCTTTATGTTTCCTAACAGAAAAGCTTACAGAGATAGTCCTTACTTTTAGCTTCAAGAATTAAAAAAAAAAGCTTGGTCGTCCAGTGTTAATGAAACATATGAATAGTCATCAATATTCCCGGAAGAAAATCATTCTTTTATATTCCCGTCGCTCACATATTGCCCGTTTATCAAAAGTCGTCAATTGAATTTCTAACAAAACACTGTTGTAGGCTCCCTTCTCGTAATTAACCTTATCAGATATCGTGCATGTACTGAGCAATTCTTTTGTTATATATCATGTCTTGTTCTTGCTATTATAAATTAAGGACAAATGTTTGATTATAACAAGTAAATAACCACGACTGAGGGTAATTGTTAATAAAGACTTGAGAGCGGCTACTCTAAGGGAAGTCGTTACACAGTGATTATGGATAAAAATGAGTGTCTATCCATTTCGGATGAGTCTAGTTAGCGATGACTTTCAGGGTGATATAGAAATATTTTTGATATTGACTGAAGTTATCGAGAATCTTCCATTCTCTTAGACACAACGAAAGTAACAGCGGCTCTAAACAAAGGATCAGCTGTTCTATCGATTACAGTGCCGTGATCGTCACTCGCGCAACTGGGGGGTTTTAAACCTAGGCCTCAATGGAGCGTAACAGGTTTTTCCTAAACATCTTCTCTCATAATTGAGATAAATTTCTACAACTTGGCGAAGTAAAAGATAGTACATCCTTTCAAATTATGTGTTAAAATCAGAGCTGAACTAGCTTTTTTCGAAGTTTTTTCCATTTAGTTCTGTGTTAACATTAGGCTTTTCAGAGGGAGGAAAATCCCCCAGTGACGTCATTGTATCACAGAGAATGTGCTATCATCCACTTTCCAGTTTTCCACGGTCACGTGTTTGATGCTACAATCTCTGATGTTTATCTCTAGCTTCACTGGCATAAAAAAAAATAATAAAAAAAAATATATATATAAAAATATAAAAAAAATAAGTAAAACGAGGGAGGATTTATTTCTATCCTTTTTTTCGGACAGACCAAATCGATGCACTAGTTTAATACAATTCGCATGAAATCAACACTGTTCTTTGAGTTACTTGAAGAGTCGGGCTTCAACAATATTATTTCCTGCAAATGAAACAAGACATCTAACAAATCTTTCACTCAGTGTCGAAAAATTACTTTGGCTATACTTTGAGAGAGAAATGTGTAAAAAAAAAAGCTTTTTTGTTACATTTATTTTTGCTGTGGGCGATAAAGAAGAGTTGACGCGACGCTAAAAACTATGATGCAACGGTGCTTGTGAAGCTTGAAATTAGCCTAATGGTATTCAACTTATCATATCCGCACGATAACATACTGTATATTCTTAAAATTCTCAACACTCTCATCTGTACCTTATACCAACCACCTAGCACAACTGTCGACAAATGGCAAATCATATTCGAGAACATTGAATTCGTCTTCGATGCCAATCCTGGTAAAATCGGAGATTTGAACGAAGACTTGTTGGACAGCTCCATGAATCAGTTGAACGACTTGACAGCCAGTTTTAGATTCAATTAGCTGATTACTGAAGCTACACGACCAGTCTCAAATTTATTATTAGACCATGTAATATGCACCAAAAACCAGTTAGCTATTAATAGTGGAGTCATTGGTCCCATTTGTAGTGATCACTGTGCCACCTGATGTTGATATTAACTTTGCTAACAATCCTGTAGTCCCTTCACTTAACCACAAACATCTTGGGCTGACGTTCAACAGCAGTTGGAGCTGGCATAACCATGTCGAACACCTTGTCACAACTCAACGTAAGTTGTCAATTATGCCATGTCTATGAGGCGCCGTTTGTGACAATATTGTCAACGACAAATATATAGAGTTAAAACCAAAATATAAAGTCGCCGTTTGTGACAATATTGTCAACGACAAATATATAGAGGTAAAACCAAAATATAAAGTCGCCGTTTGTGACAATATTGTCAAGCACAAATATATAGTTAAAACCTTTGTAAATATATATAAAACGATATAAATAGGGCCTATATATAAAGTTTGTTTTTTTTAAATTTTTATAAATATTTTTTGAACATAAATAACGATAGGAAGTTAAGACGTTAAATTTAACGTAAATATAAAGTACACGAACTTGTAAAGTGTACATGTAAACCGGATATGCCCAAAGGAAGCTGCGCAATCGATGTGCGCGCGAGTAATACTGGTTAATCAAAACTGCAACTGGGTTCTGAAGCGAAAATATGACAGCGGTGAAAGCCACTCGCATGTCACAGATGTGTCGAATCAAACAATAAGATCACGTACCTGAACATATATCAGTTCACTGCCATAGTGATTTAGTAAAGGCCTATTCCAATTTTCAACAATTACTGTTATCATTTACAATCGTACTTCAGAGTTATCACATCAATTAGATATAAATACATCTACTTATAAATCACCATAAGGTATCCTAGCCTGCAGCCAATATCACGGCCTGCCCCTTTGATGTTCAATCTGCGATTCCGTCGGCCAAGTCGCTGGTTGCTATTTGCTGCATAGAAACATCAACAGAAGTTGAAATAAAACATGCGCAGTAGTTCTACGTGAAAATAACGATGTATTAATTATGCGCAACACAAATATTAGGCAATTTGAAATCATACTGAATATGAGCATATTTCATTGACTAGAATATGACCATTCATAGCCTAGTTATAGGATTTGGAATTATATTGTCGTTTTGTATATTTTATCGTTTTTCGATAATTTCCGCATTTCCAAACAAGACAAAAATTAGCAGGGAATTTGGTATAAGTACAGCGAATGGGAAACTAATGGCTCATGAGGAACACTACATTGGCCTTTTTTCACTTTTGCGCTGCCTCGAAGCTGTTACTAGTAACTGAGGAATCAGTCGAAGCCGTTTTACCCCTGCGTGCTAATCGCTAATTGATCTTCAATACGTGTGTATTGAAGAGCGTATTGAAGAGCACTTCTGGCCCGATGGGTTCTTGATGGGCATCGGTGTTAACCCTATTATATACGGTGACGAGTGAGTGAATAGGGTTTAACGTCGCTTTCAACATTTTTTCAGCTATATCACGACGGGCAAGAGAAGGGAGGGGAGTGGAAGGGGCAGGGGTATACCTACTTGTAACAGAGCAGATCTAATGTTGACATTTTATACTGCTGTCCCACCGAAATATCATGCCGTAGTCAGACATGACACCCCACTCAGTCACGTTATACTGACACCGAGCGAACCAGTCCTTGTTCTATCCCCTCAATACTGAGCGTGAGCGAGGAAGCAACAAGTTCCATTTTTCAAGTCTTTGGTATGACCCGGCCAGGGATTGAACCCAGTAATTACCGCTTACGAATATCAACAGTTCATTTTATTCAAATTACGTTATACTAACTTAAAACCTAAAAAGTTTGAGATCAAGTAAGCGTATCATGCTATAATAAATGATCTCGTTAATGAAAACGAGGAACGGTGAACGCAACAGTGCAATCCACACTGGTGGTTCCCACAGTAGGTGCCATTGTTCTTTCATAATTTGAGAACGGTACGTTTGATGATACAAGCATTGTGCAACCGGTTCCTCATGAGCCATTAGTTTCCACATTCGCTGTACTTATACCAAATTCCCTGCTAATTTTTGTCTTGTTTGGAATGCGGAAATTATCGAAAAACGATAAATGATACAAAACGACAATATAATTCCAAATCCTATAACTAGGCTATGAATGGTCATATTCTAGTCAATGAAATATGCTCATATTCAGTATGATTCCAAATTGCCTAATATTTGTGTTGCGCATAATTAATATATCGTTATTTTCATGTTTTATTTCAACTTCTGTTGATGTTTCTATGCGGCAAATAGCGGCAAATAGCAACCAACGACTTGGCCGACGGAATCGCAGATTGAACATCAAAGGGGCAGGCCGTGATATTGGCTGCAGGCTAGGATACCTTATGGTGATTTATAAGTAGATGTATTTATATCTAATTGATGTGATAACTCTGAAGTACGATTGTAAATAACAGTAATTGTTGAAAATTGGAATAGGCCTTTACTAAATCACTATGGCAGTGAACTGATATATGTTCAGGTACGTGATCTTATTGTTTGATTCGACACATCTGTGACATGCGAGTGGCTTTCACCGCTGTCATAGTTTCGCTTCAGAACCCAGTTGCAGTTTTGATTAACCAGTATTACTCGCGCGCACATCGATTGCGCAGCTTCCTTTGGGCATATCCGGTTTACATGTACACTTTACAAGTTCGTGTACTTTATATTTACGTTAAATTTAACGTCTTAACTTCCTATCGTTATTTATGTTCAAAAAATATTTATAAAAATTAAAAAAAATAACTTTATATATAGGCCCTATTTATATCGTTTTATATATATTTACAAAGGTTTTAACTATATATTTGTGTTTGACAATATTGTCACAAACGGCGACTTTATATTTTGGTTTCACCTCTATATATTTGTCGTTGACAATATTGTCACAAACGGCGACTTTATATTTTGGTTTCACCTCTATATATTTGTCGTTGACAATATTGTCACAAACGGCGCCTCATACATGTCTAAAGTACGTATTAGACATAACAAGTCTTGAAAATCATGTACAAAAGCGTCATCATGGCCTGTATGGAATATGCTGATATCACTGGAACAATATATACAATATCCATGTAAATAACTTCGAACATATTAAAAAAGAATGTCTGGCTTCGAACAGTTGCTCGTCAGAAGACAAATGCACCGACTCGTGATGCTATTTAAAATAGTCCATGAGTTTCTCGGTCTAACCCTAATCCGACGACTTCCACCCTCTACAGTGGACAGAAATCCATACAATATTCGTAACACGGGTCAATTCACACTATACAGATGCCGTACTGAGCTTCTTCGAAACTTATTGTACAGCTACTGTTCCAGATTGGAATAGATTACCTAATTTTGTATGCGATCTGTCGAGTCTTCCCCAATTTAAACGGCAGTTACTCCAAATGTATCAAAAGCCTACTCCACGCCCATCAAACTATGTTGGTCCTAGGAAACAAACACACAACTTTGCCGTATCCGTAATGGTTGTAGCAACTTAAAGCGCCACCTGTTTAATAATCACCTGTCTGATACTATGTGCTTGCAAATTTGTTGACCATCTAGAGTTCACTCAGTCCCTGCATGTCACAATCTTCTTGCGGTGGACAGCAAAAAAACAGAACAGGAAAATATAAGCATTTTGGCACTTTTATTGAGGAAACGAAAATAATGGATTGATGTAGGCTGCGGCCTTTAATTTGTTTAATTCCTACCCAATATTCATGACAGTGGTCAACTCGCGCGGACACTGATCACAGCTGGCGACACTATGCTCATTATTTCTACAGAAGCAGTACTTCGTTTTATCAAGCTATTGTAATTGCAATTGTTTTGGTTTTCGGGAGGTGTTCTCGAATAAATAAGAACATCAGCGTTCGTTCCAGTGAACCCCAGTAAAGGTAGTGTTCAAATTGTAGTGGCCCAAATCCAGAACAATAACCAAATTACAACATATATAAGGGAAGTGGGAAGAGGTGCCGAGTTGAGAACACCAAGACGTGTTCCAATGTAACAGTTGTTAACACTATTTTAGTGTTTTAGCAAAAAAAGCGCAGCAGTGCTCAAAATTTTAACATTTTTTTCGTTTAACCGCATTCTAAATGCGTATATAAGATGCGTGTACACAAGGAAACTTGTGTTTAACACTCGTATTCAAGAATACATTGGGAAATGAAGAACGCATTAGTGTTAAGATTTGGAAACTGAAGAGTACATTAGTGTTAAAATTTGGAACATCAATGCACAAATTAAGAAGTCCAAACTTCTTTACAAAATCGAGCAACTCACAGTTTTGAACTTTGGAGTTCAATTAAATGTCAATAAAAAAAAACTTGACCAAAATTGACAAAACTGAGACACGGATTTCCTGTTGGAGTTGTCTCCTACAGGAAATGATGATGTAAGTCACCATAAGTTGAATACTTTTTCGAAAATAGCCATTTAAAAATGAAGGCTCATTTTTTTAAATTATTTTTTTTTAAATTTGAAAGTCTTCACAACCTACAGATTTGCCGTGAACAAATTTATTTATTTGGAATCCTTAGGAAATGCGCTTTATATATATACATTAAATATATACATTACCACAGCTATAAGGCATAGTTTTAGCTGTATAAAGACAAATTCTAGAGTGTGTGTACAAGTTTCTGTAGGAGGGCTCAGTATCCTTAAAGGTGGAAGAAAATAAGCAGAAGAGATAAAAATGTAAGACAATGTATACTTACGTAACGAAAGTTTAGACCCGGGATCTTCCTCCAGAATACTTAGCGGTTGAGTGAAAGTATAAAACTGACAATCTACTTTCTTTTTATTGTCGATAGTTTTAGAGATATTGAGTTTCACTGCCCAACAGCCTTCTTTGGTCAGGCAGGCCGATAAACACTGCCGTGCACTAGAATGAGAAAAGCTCCAATCTGATGCAACTTCAGAGGCGGAATTCAAAGACGCCAATTTAACACCAGTAAGCACGTCGAAGTATCCTTGTTCTACACTTCCAATAGTTCGTAATAATGAAATCATGGAGAAGACAACTGTTGACGTTAGAATTCCACATCCCATCACCATTATCAGCACAGGACAGAATAAAATGCGGTGCGTGGTTTGTTGTACCGGTATACTCTAGTTTCACGTAAGTGTGTGCCTCGCCACGCCTAACGAGCTAATCACTGGTATGCGACTAACCTCTGGCAGAGGCAAGAGAGAGATTGTTCCTATTTAATTGCTATTTTATTTACATCTCCGTTTCCCAGTCGATGTCAGGCTCATCGATCTCCAATACTGTGAAAATGTTCTCGTCGTCAAAATTGATTCGGCTCATGTATTAATCACCTGCAAACAAACTCGCGGTCGATTTCGTCTGAGCGAAGACTTTTTACTCGTTAGGAAACTTGACTGGAGCTGAATGGTTTGTTTCCTGTACTAACGCATGTGGTGGAAGAGCAGAAGTTGTTCAGTGCCACAGGTCAACCGGTGAAAACTCCCAGACTAGCTGTCAAACGAGCTCTGGGCTGGGAGTAAGTATAGTAGTATAGTGTCGTCGAATACTCGGTGCGCCGATCCGTCGGATTTAAGCGACTGTATTGTAACAGATCCTCGAAAGCATTGATTTCTGTGAACCTGTCACCCAGGAATAATTATCACATTTGCGTGAAATGAAGGGAAATGTTTAATAGATATGGCTTAATACACAAATGTCTCTCAACGTTCCTTTCAAGGTTATGATGACCCAGAGACACTGAACCTTTAGACGACAAATAACCAGATATCAATTCGCCATGCTCGAAATCCATCACATTTATGGAAAACCATCCATATTTACATGCATATAAAAGTATTTGTAAAATCAAATTGCCGCATATTTAATTCGACAGTTGTACTTAAATAAACTATACCGGTGTGATGGGTAAGAATGTCCTGGTGATTAGTGTCCCTTTTCATATTCTTTTCTATTGCAACCAAGGACGGACACTTGTCCCCAATGTAGAGAAAAGTGTCCTAGCTGGGTTAGAAGATAGAAGCCGGACATTCTTAGCCACCGGACATTCTTAGCTGTCAGTATGTCGGCACCTCTTCCCGCTTCCCTTATATGTGTTGTAATTTTTACCTGTATATGGCGAGATTCTGCTGGTGGACGTTTCGTCCCCGAGGCCCGCCCCCTGTACAGACCTTTTGGTCTTTGATATATGTTGGCATATTTGTGGGAAGTTGAGGCTTGGTCGACATCGGGCCTTACAGACTAGTATTTTGTGTTAAATGCCGTCATTTTCATCTGACGACGATACAGCTCACCAATTCCCATGCAGTGTACGAGTTGTCACAGCAAAACAGCTCACCAATAACCAATATACGAGTTGTCAGAGCATTTCCATCATAGCTCTCTAGATTTGTATCTAATACCGCTTATGCCGGTGCTAGGGGCCGTGCGGTCATATCACCCAAGTTGCCATATGAACAGGTACAATGAAAGCGTACCTGAGATACAACACATATCACTAATCGTTAGATTCTTGGTATGTGCTTTAGAATAGGTTAATCAGAAGACTATACTGTGAAGCCATGTGACTCTGTCAGTATATCGGCACCTCTTCCCACTTCCCTTATATGTGTTGTAATCCACACCGGCACCGGTGGTTTCTCGCCTAAATACAATTGCCCGATTCGACATCAGCCAGCCCTCCGTGCCAAGGCTAAGTGATTGTCGATGGGAAAGTTGGAATCACTTGACTTTCAGACTTGTACATTCACATTTCATCTCCGAGAGTGAAAATCAAAACATGGACAATCACAAGCTTTGGCTGTTCACGAAGGCAGCATAGACGGTAGTGAAAAAACGACATCAAGAAAATGTTATACTTTTGGTTTTTTCTTCAATACCCCGATTTCGATGACGGTTTCGTGAGGTTTACCTGATAATCTCGTGTTTTTTTTGTGCTCTTATTCGTTGTTGGTCAATTCATAATTTATATTCCCGTCGCCCACATATTGCCGGACCATCAACGGTCGCCTATTGAAGTCCTAACAAAAGGCTGGCGTGTATACGTAGGGATGACCGTGATGATGGATCTCATCAGGCATCGGGCATGTATTGAGCAATTCTTTTGTTAATATCATGTCGTGTTTTGCTATTGCAAATTAGGGATCATTATTTGATTGTAATAAAGACATATTGAGGGTAATTGTATAATTGAACGCACAGACTTGGGCTCTGAGGAAACCTTTTACACAGTGATTATGGATACGTAGTACAAATATGGGGGCACCAGTTCAGGTGTTCTAGGTCGCTATGTGGGGCACGATCGCAGGTGTTCTCGGTCGGTAACTCGAACATAGGTCGAAGAGTATTCGACTTTTTATAGAACGAAATAAACTCGAGACGCTTGGCGTCGACATCGCTGCTATCCCCGCGACTATAGCGTAGCACCCATGCATTCGCGTACGGAATGCGGCCGTACCTTACGCCACTCGGCACGCGGTGGAACGCTCAGTCACCCTTTAGCGATCACCGCGACCTCCCCTCGATCTAGGTCATCCTACGTTTCACCTCGTGAGCAACCAACACCGCGCTCTAGCTATTCCGGCGTGCCGTGTCGGTCGACTCCCACCTCCCTATTACGGCGACATACTGCATCTGCTTGCCCTGTTCAGAATGCGCGTCGATTACGCCATTTAAGAGCACCGCGCCGCGACCTCGAGAACTAAGTCCACGCGATACTACCGCCACTACTGAGGGCTCTAAGAAAGTCCGCATGCAGTGTCAACACTCTCTCAATAAACATTAGCTCATACCCATATTTAGAAAGAAATGAGGTTGTTGAAGAGTATTCGCCGCTAGTCGAAAGGCAACCTGAATGAATGCCCTGGAGATGAACCTCAAGAATATTTCCCATTTCCAGCCCAATTCCCCCCTTCCCGAAAATAGGGCGTAAACGGCTGGATTCAACCGTTACGCTGCTGCTATTTGAAAAGAATGATGGTAACCCCACATTTTTATTTCATAAAAAAAAATATATGAATAAATATATAACCATATTGTAAATGAAGAACACCTGACTGTGAAAATTAAGTCTAATAAGATTTAAACACGAAAAGAGGCAAATTTCTTTTGCTAATTTAATGGTAAGAGATGCATATACAAATAATGCTATATATCAATAAATATTATTTCTTGTTTTTAATACGAGATTTGTCTGACCTCAGCCTAACGAGTCGAGGAATATTGCCGTAACGTCTTTTTTTGAACGGACCGTCCTATAAACTAATTCCTTTGATCCGACATAATTGATCTTTGTCCCCGCATGAAAACAGATTTTTTTTCTTTGCGCACTGGCATACGATTGCCCTTGGGTGAACGAAAACCATATATCATTTTCCTAAACCGACGAAGGAGTGTTATATACACGGTTCGCTCAGTCTGTTCCGCAGTGAACGTAGTTGTACGAGTCGGTGATATTTTCATATGTATACAGGTGGTATTCACAAGGGCTATCCCCGTTATAAGGTCGGTTTTTTGTGAACGGGACTAAGCGATATTTCCGAGGTCACAGATAGCTAAAAATATCCAAATATGTCAATTTTAGCATTCCATGGAGAAATTTAATAAATAGTCAGCGCCGTAGATATCGTTTTATCTACAGGTGGCATTTAAACAGTAAACCACAACCTCAATATTTTCTGACGTAGTTAAGAGAAGTAATCAACCTCGAGTGGCATTTCTTGGCGCTTCCTCTGAATTTTAAAGTATATCGCGGAAAATCTATTTGCCGAACTGTCCTTTGTGACCCGTGAAAACGTTTACAGGAATTGAAAACTTACGTAAACAAATTAAGTTCATCGGTCGCGGTGAACAGCATTCAACGATATACAATGCGATGCTTGATGTCACTAATCCTACCCAGAGGTTTACAGTTTTACGGATGAACACTTGTCTGAAAGAAAAGCGTGGATGCAACATTTAAACATCCTTTTACTATGAAGGTTAACGGTCCAACGGTTAGTGGTCCTACGAGGATGATGAAAGGTTGTTATTGTAATGCGTTATTTTGTTTCCTAGATAGTATTAATTAGTATTCCCATCAGATTTGATGAGTTTTAATACAGATTTCAATGACAGATGTTTCCGTTGGGCTGGGAATCACACAAACTATTTTTTATTCAGATGTGGTCTCTGATAAATATTTTATGTAACGCAGCCGTCTAAAACAGCAACTAACTTAGTTATCGCTGTTGAATCGTGTAAGCTCATATGAAACATTGTTGAAATACTGCCCGATGTTGGAAAATATTCGGTTAGAGTTCGCAGTGCAGACGCCCGAGCGCTGCGACCGAGGGCCGAATATTTTCCAACGTCTGGCAGAATTTCTTTTGTTATATACCTTCTGTTCTTTGATCCGTAAACATAAATAATAAACTAAATCTCATCACTTTTAGCAATGTTTTTCTGTTCTCTTTTAGGTTCCACATCCTTGTTTTGTACATTGAGGGCTTGTTTTAATTACATGAATACATTAATAATTAGCATATGAATGAAAGCAATGCATTGTGAGTCACTACGCTCGAGTGCACGTTGTCCGAAATTCAGTGCTGTTTTTCTTGCATCAGCTAACTTTTAGGAACAAAGTATGAGAAAAGAAATAATGAACAAAATTATTCTAGTTAAAAAGTGTAATTCGTCATATTCAGCAGATATGACCGCAAAGAAAAGATGAGTATTACGACTAGGCAGAGAAATTTGTATGCTTTTGACTTTATTTCGTTCGGACTGACACTGACAAAAATTAAAACACTTGTGTGCTTGTGTCGTCTGCTTGGCGGAAAGTAGTCCGGCGAACACCTGGTTGAACTAGTTCACTACGTTTCATCGAACTGATGACGTAAGCGGTCCATTATCCGGGCGGGCAAATATCAGTATTTGTCACGACCGGCTAAAGCTTATGTTTATCATATAGTTTTACTTTGGGTATATAATAAAACAGTATATACTTGATTTGAAGTGTATTTCGATTATTGTCCCACTGCACCCCAGTGGGTGCCTTAGTGTACCCTGTATCTAGGGCAAACTGGGACACTCTTTTAATTTTAAAATGTAACTTCGGAGAAAAGTATAACAGATATTTTAGAATTTTTGTATGATTATGTCATACTAAATGTTAATTATAGCTAGAGAATAGGAGGCTACACTTCAGGACAATAATAGCGGAGATTTTGCCAAAGAGTGGAAAATATCCAAGTGTACTCCAATCTCCCCTAGACATGTTTCTGTCTGATGGTTGCTGGATCGATGTCTTAGGTTTCCAAGCGAATATATGGGAATTAAAACTGATGCGATCTAAATGTAATAAAAGTTTCCTTTATTTCAGTATACTTCACAGGTGATCTTGCAGTGGGTTATTTTAAAACACCTCCAACTTTGAGACAGGTTCAGACCCGTTCCACTTGTGACATGCCTCAAAATTTGGGACAAAGCCATGTTTGGCCGTAGACGTTTCATTTTGAACCATATAGTGGAGTGGGAAGCATTGTAACATGATCAGAATGAAACACGTATATAGAGCACAAAATATTGGTCAAAGTGTCACCTGTTTCACCATGCAAGACGTCACATGTTTCAAACGGATACATGCTTACCGAAGACATGTCGCATACTGAGACGAAGATGACAAGTGTTTCAAAATGAAAGATGAAGCTGTTTCAAAACCCAATGTAGTATGGGAGGATGGTATTTTGGGATGGTACGATGGTACGATGACACGATGGAACGATGTAACGATAATACGATAATACGATGGTACGATGATAGGATGAAACGACAGTACGACATTAGAATGGCACGATGATACGATGGAGCGACGGCAAGATGGTACAATAAAATCAATTAAAAATCAAGCAATATAATTTATTTGCGCATGACTTTCTTTCAATCAAGCGACTTGGGCAACTCTCCGAAGCGCAATTGCATGATGGCACGATGGTATGATGACACGATGCAATGGCATGCACGATTGGGAAATTTTCATCGTACCATCGTATCATCACGACGTGCCTTTGTACCATCGCATCGTACCATCGTATCATAGCATCGTGTCATCGAACAATCGTTCAAGTAAAAATAGGGCGATAGTATACGATGGTACGACATGGCAGGGTTTCAGTCACCATGGATTGACGATAACTCAAAATGCTCCCAGAATGCTCCCTACTTTGGCGATCCATGACGACCTCTTGTACAGTGGTGTCTCTCAACATTGTCCTGGGTTGGATGCAATAACATTGTATTTGGCAAGTAAACTTTGATATCGGCTAAAGCATCTAGAATCGATCGTTAAAAGTTCTGTGTACGGTAGATTTATGGGCTACCATTATTCTAAAACAACGGTTCGACGAAGTGGCCCCCGGAAGCGGTGTCTCTAATAAAAATGACCATGCACGGTATTATAGCAAAATCGTATAATTATAATCGGTTTTTGCCATTCAAACAGAAACTATAGTAATTCCTGATTCTGTTCAATTAAGAGATCGATATAATTACATTCGTTTACTCAGTCCACGTCGAAATAAATGCTCCATGATTGTGTTTGAAATGCACGGTACATATCGGCGATCCTTGTCATTTATTGTGAGCTCATACTGAAAGCTTCTGTTCGGTTGAGGAAACAATAGAGAGTGCCCAAAGGTGTGTTTTGTGTGAATTATTTTTGCACATTAAGAACGCATATTCCACTTAGCAGCGTTATATCGAAGTGATGGGTGCACATTTGTGTTTGAAACGCTGCTCATGGGGACGTATAATTGCCTTATTGTTTTCTACGTCTCATCCGCACGTGTCGGCTTAAATATCCCTGGATATTTGTGTCGGGATTTGATTTCTATTTCTTTCTCACCTCAACACCCATCACATCTAAGGTTTGACATGTAGCTTGGTAGAATCAATTGTCTGAAAAAAATATATATCCAAGTTTCGTACTGAGAAACTCGAGCGGTGTAAACGTTCCAGTAGTAATGGCCTTGGAACAACACTTGGAACGACCATAAGCGCCATTGTCCCAACGACGCCTCAGAAAACAGTCGCAACTTGCATAGAGTCTGTGGTGGTTGAACAAGGAAATGACAAACGTTCAGTAAAGTTCCAGTATACAAGGTAAATGATGGGTTACATGAATTGAAGTATCCAATCAGTCAGGGATAAGAGTGGTCAACATTGTCTGGAGAAATATACGAGACTCCGTGTCCCATCGCCATGGTGATGCACTCCAAACTGCCTGCAAGGAACGTACGGCTTGGGTGTTTACTATCGAAACAAGACTCAAAAAGAAAATCAATGATCTTGGGAACCTTGAAAATCATTGATCTTCGGAAACTTGCTATTCTAGCAAGTCACACCACACGACCGGCTGGGTTAGCAGCATCGATATGGCGAGGAAACCAGATAAACTTAGAGTGAGTGAGTGAGTGAATAGGGTTTAACGTCGCTTTCAACATTTTTACAGCTATATCACGACGGGGAAGGGAAGGGAGGGGAGGGGGAGGGGCAGGGGTACCTACTTGTAACAGAGCAGATCTAATGCTGCCATTTTATAGTGCTGTCTCACTGAAATATCATGCCGTGATAAACTTAGAATATGCTTAGACCGCAAATATATTGACATGGCCCTGAAGCATGCACACTACCGAATTCTAACCGCTGAGGGGACACTGGGAGTGGCGAGAGTTTTCTCCACAGCAGACGCCCAAAACTCTTTTTTGGCATGTCTAGCTAGACCAAGATTGCAACCGCGTGACCGCGTTCTGGACGCTTTGGCTTACAGCCCCAGAGCAGTATGTTTTAGGCCCCACATCCTGTACACTGCCGCAACACGGAATGATCACCAAATGTCAATTGTGTTTTTCAACCAGGACCTGCGAATAAAGACATTAAAAATGTCGCTTTATATTCTCTTTTGCGTTCGAAGGCTGGTAGCGGCGGGTAAGGGGGCACAGACAATCTCCAACAGAGGGGCACGATTTTATCAGGAAATGAGCCATCGTCTCGGGTATCAGCTCACTGTACCATATCAATTCTGGTATTCATCGTCCAGTGTTTTCCTCAATTAGCCTTCAATTCATTAAAACACGCTAATATCTAGGCGTATAAGAGGAACACGATTGATGGATTGCAAACAATACTTTTGGTGACACACGAGACAGAACAGATCTGATGACGTTTTATCACTTTATTATCCCACATTGATGCAATGTACATCCATGACAATTCAAACGGCAGATGGAGATTGTAAAACAATTGAGTTATCCTGCCACCTTCCACATGTAACACGAAATCAATTTAATTGCCAACGCAAGATCCCTGGACTGGCAGTCGGTCTTATAAGCCTTTCATTTGGTGCGTCGGGTTACATACAGGACTTCACGCGTTGAGCCACCTGAAGTATGCGTTGACAAATTAATATCGCGTTGTATAAGCGAAGTTGATTTCAGGATAATTGAAATCTGCCATGTAGATGAATGGAATGCTCACTTTATCACGTGCTTGTCGAAGACGAATGTTGTGCCCATATCGTTACCTCTCATTTAGAATAACACGTGACGTAGACGGAGTTGTTCACTAGCCTTTCGAAAGCCCATAATAATAATTTTAGACTGACATAGCAGGCTAGAAGAGCCACAAGGACAAAAATGAGTCTTGCATCAAACTTGGACCGCAATCACAACGTCCATGTTACTCCGCTGTAGTCGGAAAGGTCTACTAGTATCGCTTGATAACAGCCAGTAAAATACCAAACACTGTTGCTATGAGACTGAGAACACAAGCCACAAGAAATGTCCACCTGATGCAGTTGTCGCCAAGACATTCTAAACTAGATCCATCCGGTATCACGGACTCGTACAGAGCCGCAGCCATTATTTGCCAGACGACCAGTAATACACTGGAAATAAACTGACATATTCCCCAGTAAGTTGCAAAATATCTCTCGTTCATTATCTTGGCCACGACAAGTATAGCGATAATTTTTGTAACTCCGATGTATACGCCTGTAACAACCGATATAACCATAATGGTAGGAACTGTCCCCGGCATTAATGTTGCTACACCGAAGGTTCCCATGGAAACGAAGGACATGATACATATGTACGTCATTAGTGGAACCGTAATCTGCGAAAAAGCAGAGATTAGGCAGAGAAGCGCAAGGCGGGACACAAACAATGCCACTGTATAGGCGATGATAGCGCCATCTAACCACGAATACAGACCTACCGACTTTGTATAAACCGAAAAATTCAATTCAACACCGATCGAAACTGTCTTACTTAGACAATAAGACCAAAGTATTAGATGAGGCGGCCAGGACAAGAATGGTCGCAGAACGAATCGTATTGTTTCCCAATATTTTTCAAAACTATCCCATGTTTTGATGCTCGGTTTGGTTAACAGTCTATCGTCCTCTATAACAGGCAGGCCTGTTATTTCACCGCTCTGTCTGTGAGTATCATGTTTGTGAGTATCCCGCATATGTCTATCTTCATCTAGAGAATGGTAATTGTTAGATTGATGGTCTTTAAGGAAACGTGATTCTGAGTCGTCTGTGTATATTGGCCGAACAAAAAATGCACATGCAATTGCACAAAGTGCAGTCGAAACAGCTTTGAATAGGAGAAAGCTGATGAGCTGTTGATTTTCGTCGTCTCTGTAGATACCCCCTGAAAACCATAGGCGATAAACAACAAGCACACACAGCGGCGTCGCTCCATAGCATGACTCCATCATTGAAACTGCTTTACCTCGATGATGACCGCTGAAATTTCTGGTTACAACGGTTAAAATTCCCAAATAGATGTACACACTTCCATGACCTGAAAGACAAACGATTCCGTGTGATTTCTGGAGGAAATATCAGGGAGGATATATCAGTGAGCAAGTCTGACCAGACCAGAGAACAACCACTAATGGTCCTCTCTCGTGCCGCCATGATATCGTTGTCAAACTTTCACTATTTCAGGGACAAAATAAATCGAAAATACGTACAATAATAACCCAATAAGTCCTGTTTTGTTTGATTAAATGTCCTATCTCAATGCAGTTTTAGCTGCAAATTCGGAAATGAATTTCTTATCGTTATAATGCTCTTTTTTTTTATCAACAAACAATCAAAAATATGCTTAAAGGCTATACTGAAAAGTACGAAAGAGTAGAATTGTTTAGGCATACCTATTAGGAAGAAGTAAAGTGCCATGATGCCAGGATAACAACCATAGAATTCCTTAGAGAAGGATGTTGACCAGAGCAAAATATATCCACCAGACCCAAAGATAACTCCCACAACAAACGTTGGAGCAGGCCCGAAATTCTGGAATACCAAAGCAGCTAGCGGGGTCAAACTTCGCCCAACAGCGATCATAGACGGCAACATCTCAGCTGCAACCATGAAGAATACAGAAAAAATGTTTTCACATATATAGTTATGATTCGAGGTATGTACATTCTTGACAATTACAAAGTAATAAACACTAAGGATTAATACATTAAAAGTAATATACATGAAGAAATATGTGTAACACAAATGTTAAACATGATATGATATAATGATTTATCTCTCCGCAAACAAAGCCATCATTCACAACTGTTCTTCGGGCTCGTCTGAAAAGGCAATGTCGGTACATTGTAATGCCCACTACACACGTTTATGGTACGTGATATCTTGACAAAGAACAAACTTTGGGGAGTGCAAACAGAACCCAAAATCGGTAATCGTGACAATGTCGCTCAAGCAGTATTGTAACTTTGTTCGGATATCTACGAATTTGTTCGTGTCGACGAATACTTTCCTGTAGAGTCATATGGTTGATTTTTAGTCTCCAGACGTCGTAAATGTTTCCCACCTGTTGCATATCGCTCCAATTTATTACCTGTAAATGGTAGGATTCTGCTGGTGGACTGTTAGTCCCCGAGGCCCACCCTCTGTACATGTCTCTCGACAAATATATGTAGGTTTATTGTTTCGGTGGGAAATTTAAGCCATACGACGTCGGACATTACAGGTTAGTTTTTCTAGGTTTCTTGCATTTACCAGGTTACCCCATGTTAAGGCGTTTACTCCATCAAACGTCCATGATGCTCATCCATTAACATCAGATGAGTTGTTTGAGCTGATCTGTTATCACAGCTCCCGATCTAGCGTATCTAATTCCGCTTAAGCCGGTGTTAGGGGCCGTGTGGATACTTCATAGTCTCCACATGAACAGCTGCAATAAAAGCGCGGCTTAGATACTAAGGCTACGTCCGAGAATCCACCGTATTCTCGGGTCTGCGACGACTCGGGTTTACGACGAATACTTTCCTGTAGAGTCATATGGTTGATTTTTAGTCGCCAGACATCAATTTTCCCCACCTCTTGCATATCGCTCCAATCTAGATTTGGCAACAGAATTTGGTAGGGAGTTCACATTGAGCCACATCGATGAATGAAACGTTCTTGCAACCAGAAGATTTGCTAGTACAGGTTCTCCAGATCTATATGGATTATTCTGCATGTAACGCCCATTCAACCCGGCACTATTTAATCCACAAAGCTCGTATCGATATAAACTGTACGTGTCGCAGAAATACATGCATAGCCAGAGTCATGCAGACGGTTCTACAACTTTTACTTTCAAACTGATGAAATTAGAAGCAATGTTGTGCTGCTGTTAAACTATGTGGATGTTGAATATACGTAGGACATATACGGTACTGTTGGACACAATATAACGGATCGCGAATATCCTGGGGTGCAGACACTGTATTCACAGCAGTTGTAAACACGGGAGTTCGAAGCTATATGTGAAATGTAAATGGACGAGAAAGAAGTAATGGTGTCATTTAACCAAGTGAAATTTCAACCTCGACACTTCTGACTTCGTGAACTTTTGACCACGTGAAAATTGAACCGCGTGAACGTTTGAGCCCTTGAACTTTCGACCTCGGTTGAAAAGGGTAAAGGGATCAATATACACGCGTTTTGCCCCGCGTTTAGCCCTACCCTACACGCCGAGCAAATATCCATTGTCATTCAGCTTAAAAGATTCTGGCACAGGTCTATTTATGCATGACTGAATTTCTGAAGAAAGGGCTCTCTCACTTTGAAGGCTTTTTGGGAGGGAATGTTGAATGAACTCTGCTAGAGGCTCGAATGGGGCAATAATCTCTTGAACAGGGGTTGATTGCCCACTCGAATTATAAAAACTGCACATGTCAAGCTATACTCATATCTTATCTACTTATATCGTCGATATATGGCCGAAATATTGCTGAACGCGACGCTAAATCCTAACTCACTCTCACTCAGTCTAAAGAGATTGTATAATATAAAAGCGTCTACACTCCCGTGCCATAATAAAAATCACAAAATGGCTGACCGTTTTTTTAAAAGAGTCGCGCGTTCAATGAACTTCAGTTTTTATACGCCCGCCAAAAGGCGAACGTATTATGTGATGGCGGTTTCCGTTCGTGCGTCCGTCTGTCCGTCCATCCGTCTGTCCGTCCCTCGTGTCCAGTCAATATCTGGGACAGTTTTCTATCTACAGTTCCAATTTTTGGTGAGTGGATACCCTATGGGGAGACGATTTGTCGCATACAAAACCGAAGGTCGAGGTCAAAGTTCACTAGCCTGCAAAACAGGAAATCACTGAAGTGTTCGTGTCCGGTCTACATCAGTGAACGTTTTCTATCCACAGTTGCAATTTCTTGTGAGTGGATACTTTAGGTGGAGGCGATGTGTCGCGTACCAAAATTAAGGTCGAGGTCTGAGGTCAAAGGTCACTGTTGCATAAAAATCAGGAAATCATTGACAGTTTTCTATCTACAGTTCTAAGTTTTGGTGAGTGGATGACCTAATGGGGAACGATGTGTTGCATATCAAATGCAGGTCAAGGTCACAGGTAAAAGGTCAGTGTGATAAAAAAAATCAGGAGATTATTGAAAATTTCCAATTGTTTGTAAGTGAATAGGGGGACACGATGTGTCACATACCAAAATGTAGGTCAGGGTCAAAGATCAAGGTCATTATGACCCCAAAATCATGAAATTGTTAAGAACTCATGATTGTTTGTGTCCATTGATATATTAAGTGGAGGCGATTTGTCATGTACCAAAATTTAGGTCAAGGTCAATAGTCAAGGTCACTGTGATCCCAGAATCAAGAAATCTTGAAAAATCACTTTTTTTTTGTGTCAGTAGATACATTAGGGGGACATGATGTGTCACGTAACAAAATGTAGGTCAAGGCCGAAGGTCAAGGTCACTGCGATCCCAAAAATCATGAAATTGTTAAAAATCATGTTTTTTTTGTGTCCATTGATACACTGAGGGAAGACGATGTGTCATGTACCAAAATTTAGGTCACGGTCAAAGATGAAGGTCACTGTGACCCCAAAATCAGGAAATCATTAAATATAACTTTTTTGTGACAGTAGATACGTTAAGGGACACGATGTGTTACATACCAAAATGTGGGTCAAAGGTCAAGGTCATTGGGACCCCAACATCAAGAAATTATTAAGAGTCACACTTCATATGCCTGTCGAAGAGGAGGTCATGTAATGCGATGTTGCGTTCTGTCCATTCATCATTAACATTTGTTGTCCATGCGATATCTCTAGTTTCAAGGTATGGATTGGTACCAAACTGTGGGTATACCTTAATCGCATGGCAAAGAGGAGCCATATTCATTTTGAGATCAATTTGTCAAAGGCCAAGGTTACAGTCCCCGAAAACTGAATCAAGTTTAGCCGACTATATGCGTTACCGATAGGTTGGAATATTCAGAGTTGTCTCCTCTCTTGTATATGGCATTTATCCTGTGGAATTGTCTTCCATGTTTGATACTTGTAAGAAACAGCTATATTCAGTTAAACTATTGCGAAATAAAAACCATACATTTACTAATTTAACGAGGAGAGAGATCCTTTATGAACTTTATACCTGTTTATTAACTCAAGAGCAAAGGTTTACTTCATCACTTTCTTCAAATTTTCCTTCATTCGTGAAAATTTTTCTTGCCTGAAAGGAACCCATTTGAAGGGAAACTAATATTTTCTTGTGTTTGACTATTGTCGATTTCAGTGTGGGATATGTGAGCTCTCGGCTCTTGTTTCAAGGTCACCTAGTTACCAAGAGTTAAGACCATTTTAGTTTATCATTCAATATAAGATGTGAAATATGTTACATTCTCAGAAGCACAAAATCGAAGACCTTTCTCTGGATTGCTAGCTACCAATTGGGATCAAGGCCATTAAACAACCTTGAAATTCGGACCAGTGTAATTCCAGATATACGGGTATATATTGAAGCCCCTTGGTCTTTTGTTTAATATCCTACCTTCGTTTTAGACTTCTGAAACACGCCACTTTAAGCAAAGACGCTGTGATAGGGGAATAATCCAGTAGAGTGCGCCACACAATAATAATGTGCCTTGGTCGAATGATCATATACGAGTAGGACCTGTACACACATTGGGATAACTTTGAAACATTGATGTTTGCCTCTAATATTATTAGACCCTAGTTAGGAAAACCCTAGCAGATTTCAGAGTAAAGCCAAGCTAACATTCCTTCTTGCAAGTTTGACAGCATAATTGTGTTCAGTTTTATCCGACTGTTTTCCTGTCAACCGGCAAATCAATGTGACTTCCTGAATCCCCTGTTTGGTCTTCCCAGGCTGAAGTTTGCACATGTAGTATCCTCATGCTCTCAATTCATTCGGCCGCCTACATAGAGGGACTTTTAGCCTACACATTTTCGTCTGAGTATATCAATTTTTTGTCCCCCATCGCAACGCGGCCGGGGGGACTTTAAAATGGTTCTTGCTTCTATGTGTCCGTGGATGTCCGTGCATATCCGGGGATGTCCGTGCATGTCTGTTCGAATGATTACTTCCTAACGCTTTGTTGAATTCTTCCGAAATTCGGCATATGCATTCGTTGCGACACTGGGTCCAAATGGATCTTGCTTCTTCGTGTCTGTGGATGTTAGTTATAAGCGAAAACTTCCAAACGCTTTCTTGGATTCTTCCGAAATTCGGCATACGCATTCCTTGTGAGAAGACGCGGTTGCGTACTGGATTTCAGTAACATTTGCCTGAAGGTGGCGCCACTGAGTTTCGCTTCTTCGTGTCCGTTCCAGTTAAAATGGGTCTTGCTCTTTTTGTGTCTGTGGATGTCTGTTCAAATTCTTCACAGGCGATAACTTTCAAAAGCTTTGTCGGATTCCTTCGAAATTTAGCATATACACTCCTTGTGACCAGACATGGGTTGGTTTTGCGTTGCAGCAAGATCCACCTGAAGGTGGCGCCACTGGGTCTTGTTCATTTACATAACAAAGGATTCTTGTCGACTATCTTCTGCTGGTGAAGAAAACTAACATTTTATTTGATCATTGAAGCGCCTTTGGGAGTTCCTGCCTGGCTAAAGTTCCACGAGGCTTGTTCTATCCCTGTCGGAATAATTATACAATGAGTATTTGACATCATACAATTCATGGACAATGCAGCCTGCACTCGACACGGTTTCGGATAATGTAGAACATTGGTACCTCGTGACGCACTGCCAGGAATCCATATTGGCATCCATGTTGAAATCACAGTATCACGCCGAAACTCCGAACAGCACATGTCAGCTGTATGACTTCCGTTATCATGGAGATCAGCTCGAGAAGAAAAACTACAAGAAACACTTCAAATCAGAAGAGATCCTCCGCGGGTAGCACCAAAGGAATATCCATTTCATTTGGATATTTTCTTGATCTCCTGATAAGGAGGAAATACAACGAGGACTATGTGAGCTATGTGAGATATGTGAAACACATCCTATAGCATGCGATGTGCCTCACGTGCGGCGGATCACGGTTTACAGCTGAAAATCCTTACACCGTTAATGTGCGAGGTATTATGACTTCGACGGAATAGGCCGAGCAGTCGCGAATGTGCAGCCTGGATAGGTTCGGAAAGTGTCGCCCTATATATTTTCGCTATCCCTAAGGCTAGATTGCTGAAACTTATCATAATGTAAATGTAAAAAAAAGTCCTGCATGGGGGTTGTGCAAATATGGTCAAAATGACTCCAATATGATAAACTACTACTTATTTTTTATTTTTTTTATTTCATTTACAGTGACAAACATGAAAACAGAATAAAAGACATACCGCTCACCTCTACACATTAATGATATACCAACTGTGTGTATATGTACAATTTTTGTCACATAGCCGACTCTTTCTCAAATTAAAGAAAAACACAAATTGATCTCATTGATGGTCTAGATCATCCTGATATACGGACAAAAAACTGGCATACAAAAATAAGCTAAGCCTGAAAATGTGACGTATCATATGACGATTTTTTTTTTACATCTGATGTGGTTAATTAAACATTATCTCTAAATAAAAGATGTAAAGAAGACCAGCGTCTTTCAAATTTACTCCAATCAGCATTTTGTCTGTAAATAAATTTCCCTAATTCATATATAATCTTCACGTCGGACTGTATATTTTTAAAGTTTGGAAGACGCTTACTCACTTTACACTTATATATTTGAAATTTTATAACAACAAATAAAAAGTTTATTATTCTATACTGAGGCAGTCGTGACCCAAGTAAAACAAGGTCGACTGAAAGATCAATATTTACCCCAGCTTCTGCCATCAACCAAGGTTTTGTTAACTTCCAGATTGGCCTAGATTGAACACATTCCCAAAAGAGGTGTAAGATCGTTTCAGGGTATTCTTTACAAAATGTGCACAGCACAATTGATTCCTCTGGACTACAAAGTTATGGAAACTCTCAAATTTGTTCGTTCCGAAGATAGGATCAAACAAAAAAAGTAACAGGAGATTGGGAGCGGAAAGTTACCCCCCTCCCCCTCCCCTCGCAGGCCAGGTAGGGTTGAATGAAGGCTCCGTATTCGATAAAGTAATTAGTCGTAGTGCCATCTTTTGAAGTAGCAGTAATGGATGTAGGTGAGTAACGCATGTGTTACCCCATAAAATATTACAGTAAGATAAATGTGGAAAGATCAACGAATAGTACAAAATTGATGTTTTTATAAAGTTTATAACAACTTTTTGGAGATATAATTTATATCATCAATCAAATTCAGTTTATTATTGAAAATAACACTTAGAAATTTTAATTTCTCTACCATTTCAATTTCTGTTCCAGATATTAATAATGGAAAAGTAACTTCGCGGTTGTTTTTTTTTTATTAGGTTTTATTAACATGTATTTTGTTTCCTTTTGTGACTTTGTGATAAACTGTTACAACACAACCATCTGTAGAGCTTTTCTAATTCCCGAGTCATAATATTAATAGCTTGTAAAAGATCTTTATGTGAGCATAATGTACTCATGTCATCAGCAAATAGTATGATTTTCAACATATCAGCCACATTACTAATATCATTAATGTAACTCAGGAAGAGAATTGGTCCAAGAATTGAATCCAGAAGAAATGGACATAGATTCCGAAGAGCTTTCATTCAATGTTACAGCCTGGGTCCTGTCTGCTAAGTAGCTTCTAAACCTGTCATCCGAAACACCCCGAAAACCATAATTATCTAATTTCCATAGGAGAATATCGTGATTTATTGAATCAAATGCTTTGAAGAGATCTGCGAATGTGACAATGCTCAAAACGCAAATGTTAGATTTAACATCTAGAGGGTTGGAGAAGGGAAAGCATTTAGAAAGTGTTGTATTCACCACTTTTAAGTGTTAAATGCAACATTTTAAGCTGTTGCATCCAACACTTAAAAATGGTGAAATAATAATTTCTAAATGCTTTTCCCTCCTCCAACCCTCTAGATGTTAAATGTAACATTTGCGTTTTAAGAGTGATATATGGTTCTTGGATTCATTTGCAGTAATAGTCCAGTCAATCTACGGTTTGACCTAGAAAAAATTGCAACAGAAACGGGGTTTGCGGTAAATAACCTCTGAAGTGATTCCGAACAACATATAAAAAATGTAGATTGATCTAGACAAGGGAAATTTTTTATTTGCATAAATCCAAGATGGCCGTTCTGTGCAATATTTTCGGTCAATTTTACACAGTATACACTCTACCTTGGGCAGAGTTTCTCAAATTAAGCACTACAAATTAAAACAACTTCACATACATTCACACTGATATCATTTGTAGATATTTTGACCAAAAAATAGCCAAGGTGGCTTCTATTTTCAAGATGGCCGCTGTTCAGACAGTCGGATACCATCTCCAGCATATTAATCCAACGATAACGGTGGTCCTTGAAGGAATGAAGGTAACGTTGACTCTTCAAAGAATGGAGATAACGGTGGCTCTTCAGCTATGAAAGTAACGGTGATCCTTCAAAGAATGGAGGTAATGGTGGTCCTTCAGGTATGAGGTAACGGTGGGCTTTCGGAAAGTGAGGTGGTGATCCTTCAAGGAATATCTGTAACGGTGGACTTTCAGGTGTGAAGGTAACGGTGGTCCCTCAAAGAATGAAAAAAAACGGTGGTCATTTTGGTATGGAGGTAACAGTGATGCTTCAAACAATGGAGACACTCGTGGTCCTTCAGTTATGAGGTTACGGTGGTCCTTCGGGTATGAGGTAACGGTGGTCCTTCAGGTATGAGGTAAGGGTAGTCTTTCGAGAATGGAGGTATCGGTGATCCTCCAAAGAATGAAGGTAACGGTGGTCCTTCAGGTATGGAGGTAACGGCGATCTACCAGGTATGGAGGTAACGGTGGACCATCAGGCATGAAGGTAACGGCGACCTACTAGGTATGGAGGTAACGGTGGACCATCAGGTATGAAGGTAACGGGGGACCATCAGGTATGGAGGTAACTGCGATCTACCAGGTATGGAGGTAACGGTGGACCATCACGTATGGAGGTAACGGTGGACCATCAGGTATGGAGGTAACGGCGATCTACCAGGTATGGAGGTAACGGTGGACCATCAGGTATGAAGGTAACGGCGATCTACCAGGTGTGGAGGTAGCGGTGGACCATCAGGTATGGAGGTAACGGTGGACCATCAGGTATGGGGGTAACGGCAATCTACCAGGTATGGAGGTAACGGTGGACCATCAGGTATGGAGGTAACGGCGATCTACCAGGTATGGAGGTAAGAGTAGACCATCAGGTATGAAGGTAACGGCGACCTACTAGGTATGGAGGTAACGGTGGACCATCAGGTATGAAGATAACGGGGGACCATCAGGTATGGAGGTAACTGCGATCTACCAGGTATGGAGGTAACGGTGGACCATCACGTATGGAGGTAACAGTGGACCATCAGGTATGGAGGTAACGGCGATCTACCAGGTATGGAGGTAACGGTGGACCATCAGGTATGGAGGTAACGGCGATCTACCAGATATGGAGGTAACGGTGGACCATCAGGTATGGAGGTAACGGTGGACCATCAGGTATGGGGGTAACGGCAATCTACCAGATATGGAGGTAACGGTGGAACATCAGGTATGGAGGTAACGATGAATCATCTGGTATGGAGGTAACGGCGATCTATCAGGTATGGAGGTAAGGGTAGACCATCAGGTATGGAGGTAACGGTGGACCATCAGGTATGGAGGTAACGGTGCATCATCAGGTATGGAGGTAACAGTTGTTCTAGAAATACAAGCGTCTAGTCCGTCGCTCAATATTCATCCGTCATTCATTAAAGAATTCCCGCGTTCGTAATCCAAAGACCTAATTCATATAAAAGCATTAGCACCGAATTTACAGAATGAATCATGGTATGCATAAAACCAGGCTAGTTTCCTGCAAGAGAGAAGAATGAAGGTAACGGTGGACCTTAATGTATGGAGGTAATGACGGTCTATCAGGTATGGGGGTAACGGAGATCCTTCAACGAATGGAGGTAACGGTGGACCGGTAATGGTGGTCCTTCAGGTATGGCAGGAACGGTGGTCCTAAAGATATGGAGGCAACGCGGGACCTTCAGTTATGAAGGTAAGGGCGACCATCAAAAAAATGGGGGCAACGGTGGACCTTCAGGTGTGAAGGTTACGCTGCTCCTTCAAGGAACAGAAGCAACTGTGGTCCTTCAAGGAATGAAGTTAACGGTGGGCATTCAGTTATGGAGGCAACTGATGTCTTTCAATTATGGAGATATTAAAGGTGGTCCTTTCATGAATGGAAGTAACGGAGGTCCTTCAGTTATGTGGATAACAATGGTCCTTCAAGGAATGGTGGTAATGGTGGACCTCCAAACGGTGGTCGTTCAGTTATGTGGATAACAATGGTCGTTCAAGAATGGAGGTAACGGTGGTCCTTCTATTATGGAGGTAACGGTGGTCCTTCAGTTATGGAGGTAATGGTCGATCTTCAGTTATGGAGATTACGGTGGTCCTTCAAGTAATGGAGGTAACGTTTGAACTTCAGGTATATAAGTAACAGTGATTCTTGGAGTATGGAAGCGACGGTAGACCCCAAGGAATGGAAGTAACGGTGGTCCTTCAATTATGGAGGTAACGGTGGCCCTTCAGTTATGGAGGTAATGATGGATCTTCAGTTATGTGGATAACAATGGTCCTTCAAGTAATGGAGGTAACGTTTGAACTTCAGGTATACAAGTAACGTTGATCCTTGGGGTACGGAAGCAATAGAGGTACCGGTAACGGTGATCCTTCGAGCAATATAGGAAACGGTGGTCCTTCAAGGAATGGAGGTAGCGGTAGACATAATTCATGTATGCAGGTAACGGTGGCCCTCCAGTAATGGAGGTAAGGAACATCCTTGAACAAAGGGAGGTAACGGTGGTCAGTCAGGTATGAAGGTAACGGTGAAGCTTCCATTCATGGATATAACGGTGGACATGTATAGAGGTAAAGATGTTTCTTCAAGGAATGCAGAAAACCGTGCTCCTTCAGATATGGGGGGTGGTGGGGAGGCGGAAAGTGCTCCTACATATTTTCGCTATCGCTAAGGCTAGAGGGCTGATACTTACCACACTATATCTTTGGGTCGATCACTACAAGAAAATGTAAAAAAATCCGCGAGACTGCCATGATGACCTCACAGTGACGTCATTGTCAAAAAGAGCATTTTTGAGGCGATTTTTCGGTCAGAAGACAGATATACTCGACCACAATGGCCAGGCACTGGCGAAGGTAAACATCTGGGTAATCTTCATTGCTGATGTCAAAGGTGCATTGTAGGGTAGTTCTGGTCAGCAGAATCAGATTTGGCGTGATCAAAATTATATATATAGATACAAACATTATTCAAATCGGACACAAACATCTATTTCTCTGTCAGATGTACTGGCAGAAAAATATCGGCCATCTTGGAAAATGGCGACCATTTTGAACTTTGGGCAGAGAAATGTCTTCCACCTTCATCCGTTGTCAATTATTTATGCGAAGATGTAATAATGCAAACCTTTATTTGAAAATACATTCCTGAATGTGATATCCGCATAAATATGTAGACAGAAAACAAGCAATGAGCGGCCATTTTGGATTTATGCAAATTAAAAATTTTCCCTTGTCTACATCAATCTACATTTTTGATATGTTGTTCGGAATCACTTCAGAGGTTATTTACCGCAAACCCCGTTTCTGTTGCAATTTTTTCTAGGTTTGGTGATTTTCTCGCTAGATTGACTGGACTATAATAAGAGCATCATACAATCAGTAGGCTGCAAGAGATGTAAAGTGGTTAGGCCTAAATTCATATTGATTTTCAGGAAGTATATTATATGAATCAATATAAGTTTGAGAAGGTCGATGGGTCCCCAGATTTGTAGATAGGCGTTACCTTAGCAAATTTATACACTTCTGGTACGACGCCAGAGGTATAGGAGATATTCGTGATAAACGAAAAAGGAGTAGAAATACGGTCCGAGAGAAGCTTAACGAACGAAGTTCGAATACCAGGCTGGTGCAACTGAGTTTTTGATTCACTATTGTGGTTTGACATCTGCTGGTGTAATAGTGGAGAAATCAAAGATATTGCGCGTATAACTGTTCAAATAATCGTTAAAGTTTGCATCCGTATTCGATATTCGAGTCTAAATCGCTAGCTAGAGCCGAAATACTCGTTTGAATTTTGTGGCAATTTCTGCACTATCAGATAATTCCTGTCGGTTATAATGGGAAACTACTGGCGGTTTAGTAGATTTCAGATTCATCAATTGATTTAGAACTTTCCACGTACCTTTTATATCATTATTTCTCGCATTGAATTTATCATGAAAGTAGATCTTCCTATGGAGTCGAACACTATTGTTTAGTTTGTTCATAAACTTTCTATATTGGCTGTGGACATCATCAACGGAAGTCACTAAATATAATCGATATAATCTGTTTTTCTCGTGGATAGAGTTTAATATGCCAGTGGAAATTCATGGTTTAATTATTTTCCCTTTTGATGATTTAACAGTCGTTGTAAATATCAGAAAACAGTGTAAGGAATATAGAGAAAGCCGTATCTGTATCGTTTTTAACATTCATGACATATTTCCAGTAACTGCAGTCACGTCGCCATTTCCGATCCAGTGTCAGTTCCGTCCCACTTCCCAAAACATTGCTTCTTGGTGCATTCGAACAAGTTGATCAACCTTCCAATCATGTTAAATTATATTATGCATTCATTGGTTTTGTTAGGATATAGCTTTACAGACCCACTCCATACACACGACTACAACGGTCAAAGTACAAACACCATGACCCGCCGTCATGAAAAAACAGTATCGTCTGCCGGCGCCTCCGATCAAAGTGTTGATGTTTTGTTTCTTAAATATAATTATCATATAGTACTACGTATCTGTCATAAATTTATTCACTCGAGTGCCACTCTAAAGGCTACCAGCTCCATCGTTGACAACAACTGGCGGAGCCAGCTCCGTACCACCATCATCTATGGAAGGTCAAGCTGGGTCGTACCATGGCCTGACGAGGTCTTGCGAGCTCAGCATTCAGCTCGAAAATTCGTAACTCGAGTGCTGATTCGCATTGCTTTTCTTTAATCTGCTATTCAGAGGTAAAGTAAATAAAACTATCAGCGATTTAAATTTTTTCCAGTGAGTATACGTTTATAAGTCAGTGTCCAGTCTATCTTGCCAATATGATTAACTGGACCATTTCATTATAACCACTCCAACCCGCATGCTTCAACGCCAAATGTACACTTATGTAATGAAGACATGCAAAACGAAATATCCAACTAGGACCCTATCATGTTGACGATTACATTTGTATATATCTGGGTCAACGGTCAATGCCAAGACGAGGCTGGATCGGAACTGGCAACAGTGGGTCGGAACTGGCAACAGTGGGTCGGAACTGGCAACAGTGGGTCGGAACTGACACCTCTCATTAAAAACTGTAATCTTAATCAATCTCCCTACAGTTCAGTTCAGTTAAGTTACTGTACTGCGATCCTGATAATGGTTTTGCCAATCAAACCATTTCCTTTTGAAACAGATGAACATTTCACTTTGGTGGGTCGGAACTGGCGACGTGTCTGTATCTCTGATTCTCTGCATAAATACATATGTTTGTTCTGGTGAGATCTTGCGAAAATTTATATTTTGATCATGTGAACTCAAGGTTCCTGGAGATTTTAAAATATGGAAAATTGGGAAATGATCGGTAATCTCTGTAATAAATTATTCTCATCAATGTTAATAAATATATTGTCAATTAATGTTGCTCATCGGGGTCTGATTCTTGTTGGTATCGTAATTGGAGGAATACTATAGTGAGATTTCAATATATCAAGAAATTCTCGAGAGGGGCCGTGACGATCAGTTTTAAATAGATCAATGTTAAAATCGCCCCTTAACACACATTTGTCAATGTCAGAAGAGTTTGGAATTCTCAATAAATGATTGTTCAATTCAGTGATATTTTTACAGAAAATTCGTGATACAAATTGTGCAGGAAACCAGTTATTTCGGAAAACTGCGGGAAGATAATTTATCCCAAGTTTCTTCACAAAAAGACGTCTCCGTGTAGTTTGAGTGATGAATGTCAATACTTTATCAGCGTGACATTTCATATTCGTTGTCATCGGTTATTGACTTACTATGTTCAATGTCGTGTCAATTCACGTCAGGCTATGAAACAGCTCAAACATTTTGTCTATCCACCTTTTAATTCCAGTTTACAAAAGCATTGTCATATTACCACGCCTGTTAGTTAATATTTATTTTCAATTCGCACAGTTTTATGAATATTTGAGAAAATACCCATTAATTAAGAAATCATGTTTTCATAGACGTGCTCAATGGTTATTTTACGCACAGTTAGTCTGAGAAAGTTTATATTTTAGGGCAAGGGCAAATTTATAAATATTAAGCACGCCTATGAAAACATAATTTCTATTCAATTGCACCATTCAAATTGATTATCAACAAAGATAATAATGAAAGGTTATAAAAAATATCCTTTTGACACCCTTTCTCTAAAAATCCCAGGTTTTGAGCGTACATAAATTTTATGAAGCCCTTTCGCAGACAATTGAGATTTTTCAATATCTACATGCATTCAAACAGCTGCGTTACATGTAATTTGGGCTCTTCTTTTTCTCGCTTCTCGCACTCAGTCACATGCTGTTCGAGTGTATGGGGGACTATCTTCTGGTCGGTCTTCATGTCTTCATCAGGAGTGTTTCAAGACCTTCATGTCTCATTACACCTATGTTACCAGTCACATTATGTTCCTACAAAACTCATCGATTGCATTGAAGTAGTACTTTGTAAGCCTTAAACACAACCCTGAACGATGTTCCGTCTTTATTATTCAAGTGAAGAAAGATATGAATAATTCTCCTTGATGTAAAGAGTACCCAATAGAATGATGCCGTATACTTTACTGTTCTGTGAATAGGAGATTTTTGGTAGTGATGGTTTGGTATTTAAACACCATTTTTCTTCGTTGTATTGACGAGTAACCATGCATAAGTCTAAGATCTCTTAATAGCATATATAAAATGAATGTATATAACTGAAAACGAGATTTTATGGATAACGACTTCTTTATTGCACATGAGATTCGCACGTATTAGAAGGATATATGTCACACCCTTGTCATCGTGAAAATATTTTCTAATTCTTCCATTGATAACGCAGGTGGTTTTCGAATATATGTACGATTCGACATTTTGTACAAACACAACAATGGGAACTCTTTCCCGTTTGACAACTTTGATAATTCAGTCTCAAATTTGTAAACGTTTGAAAACAATGAAAGCGGTGAAATGAAATAGCCATAGCTAGTTTTTTTGACGGTTTCAAACACGTTGAGGCGGCCTCATCGAACTGTAGATCTTACCTGTGGTTTGGGTGAAGTTATACTGGTACTTCAAGGCATTCATATAGAGTGGTGCCGTGTTGATGGAGCCGGATAACAACTGTACTATACATCCTACTACAAGAGATAAACTCTTCATCAAAGTTGGATTCCTCGACATCTTTCACACCTGTTGAGTGGATAAATGTATAGGTTTCATTTGTGATAATTGCACAACACTTTCAACGCCACCATTGATTGCCCTATAATTAATAATCCCCGAATGATATTCAAAGACAATAGAAGCTGAAACATGACCAATCCGCCTTTTGCGCTATTCCTAATGCCAGTTTCGGCCGCAAGGTGGCGCTAGCGCTCACGGTACTTTGGTCTGTTCCGGTTTAGCTGTCTGCTAAACAACGACGAGCTTTGATTGCCCAATTTGTTGACAAAGCGGCTTTGATTATGCTTGTACAAACGAGTAAAAATTAGACTTGATGACTATACTTACGTAAACTACCAAGGACGTCTCCATCAGTGAGAAAATCTTACGAAACGAGGCGAAATACAATACCCGCCTTCCCTCCTGCACATGTTTACAGTAGCAGATAGCTAAACCGGAACAGACCAAAGTGCCGTGAGCGCTAGCGCCACCTTGCGGCCGAAACCGGCATTAGGAATAGCGCAAAAGGCGGATTGAGAATACAAGCAGAATCCCCGTATTCTAGTCTGATTGTAAGGTGCCGAAGGAAGCTTCCCTTACTTTTTGATCGCCAGACGTCGTCAACTTTTCCCACCTCTTATATTACTCCAGAAGGAAGATATTGTTTTAGGCGCGTTATGTTTGATATCACGATCGAGTCTGAAGTCTTAGAGAATGATTATGGACTCGGCAATTCTTTGACGGACGACGGCTAAATATTGAATGCAGCATTAGACGCTTGCATTCCAACAGAAAATGACTGACAATCGACGGCATAGAAAGAGTGATCGTCCACGAAGATGACATATTAGTAGCGGCTGAACGATGGCCATTCACGACGCAAGGTTGATAATGGCGTTGTAACGGCTTGGCGGGACAGGGTTCAAGTGAAACTTGAAGAAATTGTCATTGGCGACCACGGAATCTGAAAACGATTGGGACGATTTGACAAAGATGGAGTGAACCCTGACCCCAGCAAAATCCAGGCTATTGCCGACATGCCAAGGCGTACGAATGTGCTGGAATTGCAGAAAATCCATGGAACGATCTATTGAGGAACATATATTACCAACCACTAAAAGGTTTGCTCATTAAGGATGCGACGTGGTCGTGGGGTCGCCTCGTGAAAGTGAAAAATGCATTGCCGAAGCACCCTATGAACTAGCGACGGTGTCCGCCGACATCAGCAGCTATGGTATAAGGGCGGTAGTGCTACAGCAGAACGGCAATGGAATGACACGCCGCGGCATTCGCTTCTCGTGTTCTATTAGCGACAGATACTCGTTATAGCCAACTAGAGAAGAAAATTCTTAAATCAATATAACTCTGCATAAATTTTCATGATTTGCATCGCACAGAACTGTTAATTAATTATTACCAGTTGGTAATAGATAGGGTAAGAGAAATCAAATGGAAACAAATTCGAGACAATTTCTATTGTGGGGAGAGGGAATTTGTACCTGAGATACAACACATATCACGAATCGTTAGATTCTTGGTATGTGCTTTAGAATAGATTAACCAGGAGACTATACTGTGAGGTCATGTGGCTCTGTCAGCATGTCGGCACCTCTTCCCACTTCCCTTATATGTGTTGTGATTTCAGTGGTGTCCAGTTGAGTCGCACAGAAACTGGCGACCGAGCACAATAAGAACACCTGCACGTGTGGACAATAGCAAGTGTGGGTCCTGCGATAAAGAGGTACTAGATTACGCTGAAGCATTGGCATGTGAGGTCTGTGGATTTTGACATTATATAATGTATGAAGCTACATCGACAAAGCTACATGTACTCGACAAATGCAATTTGATATTTTACAAAGTACTTAAATCCATGACAAGGTTAGAGGAAAACCAAATGTTAGTAAACCAATGAGATGGACTACAACGTGAATGAAAGTTCTGAGAAACAAGATCGACAGGATCGTAGACAGAACAGAAGACAGCAACTTGAAGCGGGCAAGTGAAGAGATGGAGGATAGACGAAAAAGGACGAACTCTCCATTCACTGTGGTCAAGAATAGTCTATGAGACAGAAGAGAGAGAGAGTTGCTCATGATGGCGCGTATGTGGAACTTGTTATACAGGAGCTGGACATTGATAAAGATAATGTGGAAAAGAGTACATACAAAAGGCTTGGTGACAAGTACAAAGAGGATGGCGGAAGCGATAATCGGATCCATTTCAGAGGCCGAACTAAAAAGGGTCAATATCATGAAGATTCCAGAGCTCCCAACCCAAAAGAATGGACAGAATAGAAGGAATTGGTGGATGGAATCCGAAGAAGAGAGCAGGAAGGCAAAAGAGTTCTGATCATCGTGGGCCAGAGAATAGTGAAAAGGGGCTAGGCTAAGGGATCAGGCAAAGGGGAGATCAACGAGTAATGACGTCAATAACAACGAACAATCATTACACATAACGAACTTACTGAACTCAGTAAAGGGATCAGTGCATCACATCTGTTGTTAATGGTAGACTTTAACTTGAACGAACTTGACTTTATTCAATACCATACAAACCATAGGAAGTGTTTCCAGTTCGTTATCCTACCAGACCATCAAATATCAATCTCTATCTTCTGACCTATCGGTTTATAGCACGAAGATAAAGGATCCTCTTATTTCGAACAAATTGCCATTTCAGCTGAAATCTTGCACTTTCGCTTCGCTATTCAAGTCGTGGTAATCTAACAATACAAATTCTGCTAATTGTTCAGCCGGCACAGTGACTCAGCTGTTTTCTCGATCAAACATATATTCACATTGTTGCTGAAACAGCTGAGCCACTGTGCCAGATAAACAATCGCAGAATTTGTATTGTTAAATTGTAAGATTATTGACACAGCCAACGATTGGAATTCTCTAAATTGTTCAAAGAAGCCCGTGCTACCAGGCGAGAAAATCCACAATTGAACTGGTCTCAAAGCATCTGAAGAACTCATACTTTTCGGGTGAACATTTTTCACAATTCCTTTCATTGGCTAGTTAATGTGATTACAAGCGTCTAGTCCGTCATTCATAATCCAGCCGTCGTCCATTAGAGAATATCCGCGTCCATAACCCAAAGACCTATTCCATTTCCATATAACAGTATTAGCACCAAATTCAAAAAGACAAAAGTATACATAAACATAGGCTTGTTTCCTGCAAGAGAGAAGCGGTCAACAATTTTCAATGATGCCGGCAAGACATCATGATGTTCCAAAATATCAAATCCGTATCGCTGATCAGTATTCTGGTTAAGCACATTCCTGGTTAATTTCATTTTGGTTGACTTCATTGGTTAAAACATTACTCATTGTACAGTACATCAAATTTATTTGAATTGTTCTGTGAATCTTATATACACACATGGAACCTGTTGTGAACTACCATTCCTGATGATGACATCGAATAAATATATTTCGAAATATTGATCTACAAAATGCTTTTCGCTAATATTTTGAGAGTCATTTTCCTCCTGTATTGTGCCAAGTTATTCAGTGGATCCCAACACATGTATCAACAGCATATAGGTATTCCAATGGGTATTAATTGTGTACCCCATTTGGCTGACCTATATCTGTTCTCTTTTGAATGCGACCATATGCAGACTCTTTCAAAAACAGATAATTTCAAAGCCCGTTCCTGCTCATTCTCCAAAATGACTTATATGCTTTGCTAGAACTTCTTGCGAATTGGGGCTTCTCAGTACTTGTTTTGCTTGGGGAAGGGTACTTCTGTCAATATGGCGGATTGTTTCAACGAACCTGCTCTTGGTGAGGTCCAGCCAATCATCGAGTACTGTAGGTTCAACTTTTTCTCCTTTAGACCAATAACATACTGTTCCAAAGCAGACAGGACTATCTTCTGGTCGGCCTTCAGATTTATATTTCTCGGCTCTCTATATTTAGGTCCCTTCATCAGGAATAATCTTAGGCCCTTATCACTCACCACATCAAGGTAACCAGTCACAACATGTTTGCATGGTGTATAGATAAAGTTCGACGATTCACAATCACAACTATAGCCCCCCGACGTGTATAAGTTCCAGTCAAACTCCTTGACAGCATTAGAGTAATTGAGTATAGTGGTGGCTATAGATTTAGTATACTTATATGAAATGCCAGGACGTTCCGTGAACTTAAAATAGTTTGGTACAGTATTGCGTACGTCTGGATCATTCAAGATTCGAGATAAATTAATAATGTCCAGTCCTTTATCTAAGTAGTTGAGTTTCAAGAAAAGCCGATCCTGGGATGTTTCAAATATGTTCACCGGACGATACAACCGAAGATACGCTACGTCTTGACATACTTTAGTGATTTGGGGTGGTATTATATTTCCTGAAGACACAGATTGTTGTATATCTCTGGCTATATGATTTAAAGCTCTCAGTGGTAACGTATACAGAACTGTACGTAAGCTATGCGTACTATTGGGTGTGTTAATTAAACCCACTAAGGAATTTAAAGTGATATGATCGTGAATCGTCGCACTATTAAACTTTTTCCAACCATGGCTGTAGCAGCAGGGAGGGCGAGTGGACTAATTTTTGGGGGAGGTGTGGGGGAGCAGGGAGCTTCCCAAGGGACACTAATGTGTGGGGGAGGTGTGGGGGAGCGGGGAGCTTCCCAAGTGGGGGGCTGGGCGCATACTCTGTAGAGCCTCGGGACGGCCCACCACCCTTGCCGGCCCAGGCTCTACGCCGCAACCACCTATTAAACATACAGAATCGATGGGGATACCAGAGGTACGATGAAGTGGGGAGAAGAGAAAAAGAAGAAGAAGAAGAAGCAGAAACCTAATCAGGATACTCGTCGTCGATTGAAGGCTCGTGGACAAGAAGAAGAACGCCATATTGTAGACGATGAAATGGTATCGCTCGATCCTTCATATCAAGGGATGTGGTATCGTAACAAACTGTGGTTCATCACCGGTGAAAGTGATTATTGCATGACTTGAACAGGCTGGGGGAACAGCAGATAGCGTGGGGGTGCCTAGAGGATTTCTATTATCAGGACAAAAAAAAACCCAGGGGGGGGCATACCAAAAAAAAATGGTGGGGGGGCGAGTTAATCTACGCCGGGGGTCAAAAAATGCAAAACCGGTGTGTCACGTCTCACTGAGTCCCCGTCACATAGCTTCGTGGCCTGTGACGTATTCCTCTTCACATAGCTTCATGGCCATGTGAGGGCTTGTTTTTTATTAAATAATTTTTCGGGACTCAATTGCTCTTATAACTCTCCGCCGTGGCATCCTAGACAATTCGAAATGAGTCTAGAATTTTTGTGAGAAGAGCTCGGAACAAGCATTCCAAGAGCAGTCAGGTGGGGATCGAACCCCCTTTTGTGAGACGTGACTGGAAGACCCGATTATCATTTCGCATGGCCTCGCCTTGGGCTGTCTTCCACGGACGGTAATAAGTCCTCTAAATAACACATTTATTCCTCCCAAACTTACCGTCGGATTTTCGAGCCATTTGAAGTTGAGTGGATAGCCAGTTTGATGTGGAGTGGATAAGATCCAATATATGACTGATCAGCCCCGTATATCGGTAAAATAGATCTCTGCATATAGCGATCTTCAACATATTTTAACGTAATGGACGACGTGTTATGCAATCGCAGCCTTAACTATGGTTTGTGGGTCACAGCGATATGTAGGTCGCCAGGTGTGAGGTATATATTTAACAGCTCGACCCAAATATTCAAGCCTAAAAGATCAACACAGAAAACTAGGGCAGAGCATTCATTCACAAACAGAAGGCTTGAGCAAATACAGTGTTAGTAGAACACACCTAAAGCTTATTGAGAGAAGTATATTTACACATTCAATAGCTGCACGCAGTGTTATAGTATGGTGGGTAAGAGGCGATATAAAGCGCCTACTTCAATATATCGGCAGGAGGATTCCTTGCTTAATTTTTACACATTCAATAACCGCACGCAGTGGTATAGTATGGTGGGTAAGAGGCGATATAAAGCGCCTACTTCAATATATCGGCAGGGAGGATTCCTTGCTTAATCAGCAAGTCTTTCGTGGCTAAGGCTAGGCCGACGTCGGCAATAAGCATTCCTACGTCATAGCCGGTGTAATCCAACTTGGGGGCAGGGCCTTTCCAAACAATTTTGCCCAGACGAGCATAACCTATCGCTAAACCGCTAATGACCGCGGCATGATAGGCCATGTTGGCTAGCATTTTACCATCGATCGACGACATGTCTTATTTGCAGTGTCAGCCATGGCTTTAACATGATATGCTAATGCGCCGAAAAAGGTTCCGGGTGGCAGGGGCTGCGCATGGCGTCTTTAATACTCCGCCTGTAGAAAGCAGTTTATCGAGATTCTACCTCGATTGCCCTGGCAAACTGTTTCCTTGCTTCCTCCCTGCCTTGCTTCAGAAGTGCGTTTTTTTTCTTCCTGGCTGATATGGGATGCTTTCAACGATTTAGCCCTGATCGCGTTCTTCATTGCATCATATTTAGTTTTCTCCGCTAGGATGTGACGGAACTCGCTATCAGAGATCTTGTTATCCACAAGTGCTTGCGAGATAGCATCTGCGATGGAATCCAACTTTGATGACGCTAGGACGCGAATTTCATCGTGTTTTGTAGCTTTGATGGTCAGGCGTCGAGATATGAATTTGCAGGCTATTCCTGCCAAACCACTCGAAAGAGCCGAGACCTCAAGCACCACAACAACGGGTGCGGCAATTATAGTCGATAAGAGGCCAACGCCAGTTGCGCCGAGGCCCAAAGCCACTGTGGCAAGCGCAGCGTCAACGCCATCTAGAGCATTCACCGCTTTGCGGTATTTTTTGTACAAACTCGACCGAGAATCACGATCTTGGGAGAGTTCATGTTGAATATCACAGATATGCTTTAGCCTGTAGTCATGCGCGGATTCGGCCTCATCCAATGTTGGATACAGTCCCATGATGAATCTATATGCTGTTGTCAAGGATATCTAACTCGAGGTCATCCAAGGGGCGGTTGAACACCTTGAGAGATTTTAAGCTGACGCCTTCAGCTAGGAAGATGTTAGCCACTGTCACATCGTTTCCTACTTTTGTAGTTACACCCTCTAACGACAGATGCACGACAGGCTTTTTAACTGCGTTAAGACCAAAGAAAATCCGCAACTCTCGATCAGCGTGCTTGTCAAGCCACTTGATTTGGAGATCTGGTAGTATGTCCACCAATCTATCGGGAGCGGGAGCGGGCGGTAATAGTATTGCAGCAACGATAGTTGAGTCTGAAGGAAGAGTGGTCAGGGCGGGTAACGACGTATTTATTACTAGAGCCCCTCGAGGACCAGTGCTCCTCAAATAGAATTTCCAGTCCTTGAGGTGAACTTTGACGTTGTTTTCAACCGGACTGTAGGACAGGAATGCCGTGCCTCGATTTAAAACCTTCCTCACAAACCCGGCTTTATCGACCTGTACTCCCGATTCGACCACATTAAGGTCAATGAGACAGCCCACATTGTCACTTTCGGCGAGAGTCCATTCTCCGTTTGCCTTTTTCACTACACTGTATTTCACGTGCGTCCGTGTTTTTCCCGCGCTAATATCTTCAACATCTTTGAAACTTACATCCGGGGATCTTCCTGGCGTAAGTTTCTTTCGATGGTATACGCCGTTTTTGAACTGAAAGCCGTAGACGCGGTCATTGTGACCCGCGTCGCCAAACCCTTCGGTATCAGCGAGATCGCTTAAGGCCAAATCGCTGCATCTGGGCCCAGCGGATTCAACCATCGTTGTCATGAATACCCAGAGTTACACTT
>JAVTVY010018536.1:0-80906 GCA_036873755.1 Hanleya hanleyi
AGTATCTTGGAGGCGTTATAGTTAGCTTTGGAACACTTGTCTGCTTCGGTAATAGTGAAGGAATAGGGATGTGGGTTAACATGGTTCATGACTGGCAATTCTTTGAGTACTGAGTCTTTGTCCATCTTATGAATTCTTCGAGCTATGACGAACTCTCTTTCTTGTTTCATCTTCATCTGGATGATCAGTACTAATATAGCCCAGGACAGCGTAAAACAGAAGAATATCTTGCAAACAGATGAGCTGCAAATCTGAAAATACATAGGTGTATTCATAGGATATGATATTATACACGTTTCTCTGTAGCTGCGATTGATGACGGTTTGTGATGACGTCTGGAGGACGCACCCTAACAATCGTTAAGAGCTCTACGACTCCACAGAATATTAATCTGAAGCATGCATTTTGTGTTGAAGCTTAAAATATGAAAGTTATTATCTTAGAAAATGTGAAAGGGTGTAAATAAATCGCAAACATGTATGCATAGCCACTAAAATAGAAATACTGGCCACAGGCATGTACAAACATCAATTATGGTAACAGGCCCTGATTTGGACTAGGTTACTGCTCCTGCTAAGAAATCCTAAGACGGCTAACGTCTACCATTCTGTGATCAAATTCTGTCTATATTTCCACGGGATTTGCCACTTTCGGCAGCAGTCGTATTTATCCTGCTGTTTGTAACCACTTGGAATCACATGCGTTGTAGCCGTTATTCTTCTAAAAGTGGTGGTGTGAGTTCTTGCGTATCGCTCCAATTCCACAGTAACTGATTTGGGCTTTCCAAAAACTGTCTAAAAACAGATCTAAAAAACGCTGATTTGAGATCTGAGACCAAGGCCCGGGTTTCCGTGTTCAACAGCTCTCGGTAGATCAGGTCATGTATCTGCTCCGTCTAAATTTGCAACGAGGGGGAGCGACAGCTGTATGGTATATGTAAATCTCATCTCATATATTTTAGCGTGCCTCGTCAGATTAATATTTTATTCTCCAGAAACAATGATGATATACGATTGTCACTAATAGAATTTAGTTCTATTTTCATAATATCTCGAGGACAACCTATCTTACCCACGGAATTATGGTCTGATCTTGACTGACCCTTGGGATTGGTCATTACTCAGAACACGGAAATATGAGTGTTGATCCCAGATCTTCATGGGCGACGAGTATACATGGGAGCGGTATTTGTAAATCTTATTTAATCAAATTGGGTTTCCCGCTCATTTCAACTTCCACTTTTAACGAGAGTAAAGACTAGTTTGTTGTGAATTCAAATGTCTTCTGATTTGATAGCAGTTGTAATGAATTGTAGTGTATAAATTGTAGTGTATAAATCAAACTGGAAGAAAATCTCACTGGAAGAGAATTTAGACAATCGTTATGCAGGCATATAAAAACTTGTTTTATTCCACTACCCCTTTCCATGCATAAGCAATAGGGTTTCCTGTATAATATATTTTTAATACATACTACTGGATTAATGTTTGGAGAATGTGGAAACAAAAACAGTAATTAGAAGAGTCTCAGTGCAGTCAGTTTCGAATTGTCTATTTTTCTGCAAATTCATGGATACATGGGCTGTAAAAATAATCTCATACACTGTGGGATTGTAAGAGATTCCTGCTGTGCTCATAGTCGGCCCGCCAATGGAATCAATAGCGCTTAGAATTTTGTTACACTTGGTACCCATGGCAAATCATTTATTTGTGTGGTAGGGATCAATGTAGAAGGGGATGTCACCCGATTCGGGGAATTTAATGTCATTTTGGGGTCACTTGGTATCCAAGCTGATTTAGTTATAGGGTTTAATGTAGATATATATTACGGTCATTTGAAGGTCACATTTTAGGTCCAGTGAGGTGAAAAATGGATAAAAGTCGGTTGAAATTAACACCCAGCATTCTCTTTGTTTCTAATAGGTATCCAAGCTGAATGTAGTGTAGGGTTTAAAATAGGCATAGATAACGTTTTAATTATTACAATTAGGTTCATTTCGGGGGTCAAATGAAGTCAAAAAAGGATGAAAATAAATTTAATATCCATTGTACTGTTTGTTACGTCCCTCTAATTAATTTTCTTACTCCTTGAGCTAGGGAGCTGAAACTCACCATACTATACCCTTGGGTCAAACTCTTCCAAAAAATGTAAAAAAAAAATCCAAGATGGCCTATTTGATGACGTCCTCAAAAACTGCATGATAAATTGTAAATATTCATGTGATTTGAAATAAAATAGTTTTTGCCCACTTTTCATCGCGGAAAAGCAGAAATTTTGAAGAAATATGACGAAAACATCACACTTCTGGTACCCAACGTGGCCGCCATCTTGACTTTACCCATCATCCTCTACTCGGGGGTTATGCAGATAGGCTCAAAATGACCCCAATATGACAAACTATAAAGTCACGGAGTTTCAGTCCTCCATTTTCTGTCGTTCCGGAGATAACGCAGAAAGCCCCCCCCCCCCCCCCCCGTGTGCCATTTTGCCCCCCCGCCCCTCCCTCCTTCCAGGCCTGGTAGGTTTAAATAAAACACCACAACATACAAAATCAATTCAGAGGTTAAACATACACTTATATGTGTTTGGAAGGCAAGAACCACCAAAAATAGTACAAATAAAACAAACTATTTACAGTGCAAATGTGCTAAATACAAATGAAACCGACTATTTACAAGTCAAACAGACTCACAATAAAGGTCGAATATAAATCAAATTAAAGTTGATTGTAAGCAAACAACGTGATCAAACAAACAGAGGAGGCTAAAGTTGACTACCCAGGTCGTCCAGACATGAACCTAGGTCGTCCAGACATGAACCTAGGTCGTCCAGACATGAACCTAGGTCGTCCAGACATGAACCCAGGTCGTCCAGACATGAACCTAGGTCGTCCAGACATGAACCTAGGTCGTCCAGACATGAACCTAGGTCGTCCAGACATGAACCCAGGTCGTCCAGACATGAACCTAGGTCGTCCAGACATGAACCTAGGTCGTCCAGACATGAACCCAGGTCGTCCAGACATGAACCCAGGTCGTCCAGACATGAACCTAGTTGTTCAATATGTATATGGCACTGTTCAACATCTGCATGGATGGATATACCCATTCATAATATATCAAACAAAATCTTAATTTGGAAAGCGAATTTCATCCGTGCAACCTTTCCTCAGTTGAATAGCAAATTAGCTTGACTGTCATACCTGTGATATCCATCATTTCTTAATCCTCGACCCACATACGATTAATTTTCAGCAGGTTTACCGGTACTCATTCATAACAAACAACGCCATTAGTCATAGGTTAACAACAGTTTTGCCAACTCTTGATCTGATTTCGAACTTTAACATTGAGAACATATTATGGTAATTGTCGCATGGTATCCGCTTCTATTCTGAAGCATATCATCCGACACTGAGCATGGATACCAATTTAAAATAACACGATTGAAGTAAGTTAGCTACACTATTTAATTTTATTTCTTTACCTCATTTGACTTCCCAAAATGTAATAATCAGTGCTGTACTCATGCCAACCATGAATCACAAAACCACCAACAGTAGGTAAAAGTCACAATTTACCTACTCTTGATTGGACCCAATCTAACCCTAAAATTGGTCCTAAAAACCTAAAATGGTTAATCAAATTTCACCCAATATCGGTCTAATTTAATCTCATTTCAACCATTCCTTGAAACTCATCCCACATAGATTCAATTCTGCATGGATATACATTGCCCCATCAATATTAAGTAAATGACAGTGACCTAAATGACCTTAAATGGCTCAAGTCCGTTTGGTATCCACCTTATCTTAAACTTCACCCGTCCAGCCTGGATACTCATTGTTTTTTAGCAAAGAATGCGATACAAAAAATGTTTTTAAGCATTAAAACGCTTCATTAAGATGGTGCATGCATCATTTGGTCATCTTTGTATCTTAGTTGATCTCGAAATGACCTCAGAATGACCTCAACTTGCCTAATGTATCTTTTTATCCACATCTGCCTTGAACCAGACTGCATTCTAAAAAAAATATAACAAACAACAAAATATGTATGAAACAATCGCTCCTTTATAACCTCATTTGACCCCTAAAGTGACCCTAAAATGACTCCAATTCCAATATTTAACGTGTTATCCACACATACGTTAAAGTCTTACACTACGTAAAACTAATATAGCATGGTATTTAGCGTGGATACCCGATTGGAAACAAATATCACGATGGAATTTAAATTAGGAATGATTTTGAATCAATTTTGCCTTATTTGATGACAATAGTCACCCCAAAATTGCCTTAAATGCCCACATACCGGTGGTATCCCCTCTCCCCTTAAACCCTACCACCAATATAACTCATTTAGCATGAGTACCTGTGAACAAACAATGCCATCAAAAGTAACATTTGGTATGCATGACCGGTGTGATGAATAAGAATATCCTGGTGTTTAGTGTACCTTCTCATATTCTTTTCTATTGCAACTAAGGACGGACACTTGTCCCCAATGTGGAGCTGGCTTAGGACATAGGAGTGGGACATTCGTATAGCCACCGGACATTCTTAGCCTCCACATCGGCAGTATTATAACGTTTTTTATCTTCACCCCAGCCAGTTTAGATTATATTAAATTGGTTGCGCGACTTTCGAATCTGAGGTATTTCTCTAAGATATCACGTAAGATTTTCACTATAAAACATGGATTCCGGGTGTCTTGTATGTTCGTAAATTACGGATACAGATTCAGTCATCTCATGACATTTCATCAAGATAATGAATCGGTCGCAGAGGAGTAGAAACTGTTTCAAAAAGGGTATTTAAGACCCACTAGGGAACGAATTATTTTTACCATATTTCTGTGTATAATACTGTGAGTGTAATTCCCTTCTCCTTCGGTTATTCAGATTGAGCGGACCTGCAATGTTTTCCGTTGTTGACCGACAGCTTCTCAATGAAACTTGTTACACTGTAAAGAACCATACTTTAACGCACAGGATGAAATAGCAGGGTTGAAGGACTATGCTTGGCGGTAGGGGTCAGAAATCGGTTCCAAAGTCTAGGATTAGATCGATTTAGACCCAGGATTAAATCGATTTAGACCTCGATCTAAATCAACCAGTCAAGTTACTGCTGTAATTGCTCGGTAAAAAGCGTTCTAACCGCGGAATTAAGTTCATTTAGAAATAGAGTTTATTTAATCCGCCTAGTCCCTGGTATAAAACATTCAAGTCCAAGGCTTTAGTCCACCAATCAAAACGGAGTTTCTGGTCCGACGTTTATTTGGGTGGAGAAAACATTGGACTAGAAACTCCACTTTGATTGGTGCACTAAAGCATAGGAATTGAACGTTTTACACCTCGGACTAGAAAGATCAACACCGCGTATTAAATGAAACGCATTTTTACAAATAAACTGTGGGATTCATTCCTAGGTTTAAATCTATTCATTCCGCGGTTTAGAACCAATTAGGTCGGAAAAATGAAGCAATAATTTGACTGGGGTCTAAATCGAAGACTAAATCCTTGGCATTGAAACCGATTTCTATGTCATAGCGCCAACCATGCATAAAGGACGGCCATTTTTATACTGCTATATCAAACCAAACGATACTGCTGGAACCTGGGACGTGTACATGATCCACGTCGTTTATATGTGTATTGTACATACGCAAGGGCGTAGACAAGTTGTGCAGTTTGGGGGGGGGGGCTTAGGGGGAGAGTCTGAGAGGGGGGTATCCCCCCTCGCAGCGTAGATTTTTTTTTTTTGGAAAATTGATGGTAAATTGGCGCTCACTGGGAGCATTTGAGCGGTGAAAAATTGTAAAAGTGGAACTTTTTTTTTTTGCGAAAATGTCCTATAACAGTGGCGATCACTACAGTGATATACAAGGTGAAATGATCATTCAATCAAGGGTTTGCACTATAATTCAAGTTATTTCTTAGACAATACTATTTTGCCTAGATTGCGGGGGCGGTGCATTGATGCGTGGTTGACCGCATGAGTTATTGTGTTCGTTCTGAAGTTGCCAAACTTATCAAAAATGTAACCTTAGTGGTCCTTTCTCGGAATAGTAGCGAAAATTATCCATATTCATCATATTTACACCAGACTTTGTGTCTGGGTTAGATTTTTTACCTGTATCTCTAGGGTTTCTCCGTGAAAATTATTCGAGAGTTCGTATCTCTCGTTTGTGAATAAACAAATACTGAACAAATGACTGGAATCTCAATAAAAAAAAAGTTTATGGTGAAAAAGTTCTGAAAAAATCTTTTTAGCCAACGTGTTGACCTCTTTCGTCCAAATGGGCGATATGTGATTGAATTGGAGCACATTATTCGTTTCTCGGAGAAAATCACACGGGGTCTTTGAGTCCGATATCGCCAAACTGTTGCGTTGTTCTCTGACCGATTGCAATTATTCTAGCCCTTCTGGTAAGCATTTTTGATGATAATTTTATTTCCCCTGTAATATGCAACAATTGATAAAGATATGTGACAAGCTAAACATTTACTTCTCTGCTAGGTTTGCTTTCTGTTTCATTCTTTCTTTCTTTCTTTCCTTTATTTCTCCCTTTTTTCTCCCTTTTTTGTGTTCTTTTTTTTTTGTTTTTTGCCGGACGTCAATATCTGGGGGGCTGAAGCTGCCCCCTTGTCTACACCCTTGATACGTACATGTAGATAAAAACAGTTCACGTGTGCCTGTTGCCTTCAGGCTTTATATATAAATATATTACATACTTGTCTACATGTTTGATGTTTATCAAATTGTTTCGAATATGTATAGAGCTTCCCCGTGAAGTGACATTTCACAACATCCTTTCTCAACTGAAATTTTAGTCTATACATCAATAGCCACCCACTATAACATATATATTTACGATTGTCTTACAATTTGCCTGTATAATCTATGTAGGGAACGGATTAATATTTTCTGTCTTGAGTTGGTTCAGAATCTATTCAAATCACATCAGCAGAAATAGAGATGCGATAACAAGAAACATATGATGCAATAGTTAAGAAAGGAATTCATTCCATGAGCTTCAGTTCCAGTAATGGGATTATATAAAGAATTCGAAGGCAAGCGGAGATTCAACCGCCTCACTATATGGAGATATGACGGACACCATTATTAAAATGAATTCTTCCATTTTAAGGCATGTCGTAGTCCAACAGGCATTTTATTCTGAAGCAATAAGAACAGGAGAGAGAGAGAGAATTAAGGTTTAACGTCGCGTTCAGCAATATTTCAGTCATATAGATACGTAATAAGAACAAAAGAGCATGAAGGTGTTTATGCGTTGGGGGGGATGAAGGAGGAATCGGATGTATCTAAATACTTATGAATGTACTATGGCTATAGTTTATTGCCAAAAAGAAAATCTCACTACAAATGGTAACCCAGAGTGAATACGAAATTTGATATACATTCTACCAATGCAGCATAAATTAGATGTAGATCAATCAGTGCCTTGGTCCAGTACTCTTGTTCTGCATGCATATCATTGACAAAAATAATGTTTCATTCGGAAAGTAGCTATTTAGTATCCTGGGCTAATTTTCGTTTACTTTCACGAATAAAGGCTTTCAGAGGATAGAATGTTTAAGAAAAATAGTCAAATTGGCTTTAAATACTTGAATCCAGTGTGACATTATTACGATAGCCAGTTTAATTACCTTGATCTGCCGAGTGTCATTTATACATATTATTTAAGACTACAGCTCAAGTAATTATGGTTGAAAATTAAGCTCTGAATAAACGATGATAAGCCACTTTTCCTGGATATTTTGCATAGAACGGCTTGAGAACATCTAATAGGTAAGTCAAATTGTCGTATCAAGAAATAACCCAAACTTTTTCAACACCCCAAGCTTTTAAAGATGCTTGACATTTACGACAGACAACGCAATAAGAATGATGGAGTCATGAGCAAGGGATGGGGACATGAGCTAAAGTACAAACATTACGCTCCCACCCAAGCGCATATATTCAACCCCACAAATGCACATTAATGAATATAATTCTACCAGATTCAACGAAGAAAATTTACGTATCATATTGCGATGATTCGAGATGAACGTACATAATGTTACATACCATGTTATCGAGATTTGGGAGCAGTTCATCGGGGTCAGCCGTCTTTGATTGCACAGGCTTCTCCTCACATTATATTCTCATATTAGGCCAGAGAGATGCTCGGTTTGTTATGAGACGCATCACTTGTCACAAGATTAATCTCATGTTTCTAATTGATATGCACCATTTGATTCACATTATGAAAAAAACAGAAGAAAAGAAGAGATAAGTAGGCCTAAGCTTTAAGCCAGGTTATGATAACCTGTTTGTGATGGAGGGCTTCAATATCTGCGATAAAAAAACTCAGCTTGTCTCCATAAAGTAGAGATTTCGCCGTCACGGTATTCATACTTACGAAAAAGCGCGCTCGCAACAGGCTTTTCAAACTCTACACTGGCAGGAATATATAGCAAGAGCCAAATTGGCACTATATATACTACGTCATTAATACGAAGTCTACGGGTCTTTCGGGTTTTCGTTTGGTAATTCAGGCTTAAGTGGAATTAGATACGTTAGCTCGGGCGCTGTGATGACAGATCAGCTCAAACGAACAACTCATCTAGTGTTAACGGATGAGCATCTAGGACCACTAATGGAGTAAACAGGCAATTTTTCAATAATGGCGGGCCACCATGATGTTGCCCTTCGACCTGTTCGACCGTTGAAACGTGCAGTACCTCGCATACCGTCTATGTCACTGATGTGTACTCAAACAATAATTTGAATTCCTATGATTTATGGTTATTGGGATAAAGGGATATTGACAATCGACCTCAGTTTTGTTCTGGGATCATATATTGTTTTCCCCTCATGAATCAACCCACAAAATAATCGCTATTTTCAATAATTTCTGATTTAAGGCCATAATGACCTTGACGGTTGCCGTTAAGTTTTGTACACCATATCTGCCTGAACCCACAGATGTTCTGGTGAAATTTGAAAGGAATCGGTCAATTTTTTGGAAAAGTTAAGGAATTTAATAAGGTTATAGCTGACGTAGTCCAAATATGTGTTCTAAATTTATATATAAATTACCGATATATAACCCTTCGCTTCTATATGTTTATATTTATACGTAATTGCGTTCTATGTATCAATTAGCGATATATGCCGTCACCTCCTAAATAATATATGATGGGAGGGATATTTAGCGCATTTTTATGATATTCACTCTCATTGTAGTGGATAATTTTTGTTACATTTTTGTGGAACCTTTTTTAATTGACTAATTACCATAGGTTGAAATGGAAAATGTGCATGCAAGTGAAATTGTGGAGAAAAAGCAAGTTCCCCATTTCAGTCAGAGCGTCCGTTTTCTTCACGGGTCAGGAGCTCTTCACATGGATACCCTTCTCGACCCAACCCGACCAATAGTGGTCCACCTCGACCCCAAAACGTCCATCCCAATGCCTTTTTCCCGCCATTCCCTGTCTGCACATTTTTTTTTGCGCGCCATAACCTTACTTCCACTCCACACCCACCCACTTGGACGCTCCTCCACGATAGCTTCACTTTGATATCTCCCACAGCCCAATCGGGCCAATATTGGCTCAACGCGACCCGAAAACGTCCATTCCAATACGTTTTCTCTACTGCGCATAACCCTAATTTCACTACAGACTAGTCCATTCGGAGGGATCCCGACGAGTGCTTCAAACTGATACCTCACACGCTCAAATCGGGCCAATTTTGGTCCACCTCAACTCCAAAACGTCCCTTCCTATGCCCTTTTCTCATAATTCCCGGTCTGAACATGCGCGTCATACATAGACTTACTTTCACTTCACACCTGCCCTGTCGCCTGATTCCCCGCGAGTGCTTCAAACTGATGCCTCACACGGCTCAGTGCGCTCATTATTGCCCCCCACGACCCCAAAACGTCCATACCAATGCCATTTTCCCGCAATTTCCCGCCTGGACATGCGCGCCATAGCCTTACTTCCACTCCATACCCATCCAGTTGGATGCTCCCCCCACGAGAGCTTCGCTTTGATATCTCCCACAGTCCAATCGGGCCACTTTTAAGCGAAAGTAAGCCAATAGCCTCGAGACCCCTCCCATCGTGTTCTACTTAGCGAGACAAAGAAAACAAATATCCAAGCCTGGGTTCCCCATTGGAGTTAACATTGAAGTCACTGCTGCGTTTGGCTTTCTTTAGGGGCCGAAAACTCTTGCTGGGCCGTCACGTGACCGGAAATCACCTTCGATCCGGAAGTGACCTCTGACATTTGACCCGGAAGTGACCTCAGCTCCGCGCTATCCACATGACGTCATCATCCGCTCCCGCAATACTCGGGAATTTCCACTCTTCTTACTACTTATACAGCTGTCTGCCGCATGCAGCCGCTAAAACCTTCTTTATGGAGATTCTTTGGTGGTATTAATAACCACCGATGCTCTAACCCATCACTTGATTCCCATTTCAGATGAAAAACACCATCTATGAAGCCGAGACTATTCCATTTTCCCCAGAAGGCCTTTGTTATTCTATTCTGAGAAAAGAGCATTTCCCAGCCAGATTGTTGAGCAGGTTGTTTGTTGATATTTATTATTCCCCAAAAGCCTTTTCACATCCATGTGCTTTCTTCAGTCGTTATTGGAGGATGCTTGGCGCATTTTGTTTCTCGACATCTTTTATCATGGGAGATTCCGGAGTGACATGGCTATGCCATACGAGCCTGCCTTTCTGCAATATTCGATTCTTGCAACTTCAACACTTTGGAAACTTCATAAAAACCTTGGATACAGTTGTTCCGTTTGGCCCAATGTTCAGAATTGACCGAGGAATTAACTAGAGCGACTATGTCATACTTACATGCATGACGTTCGATGCAGTATCGCTCGCCTCTAGCCTTACAGCCGGTCGCACAATAATACGAATTTTGGTCATATTTTGCTCAACTTCAAATCAACTTCGAAGAAATTCATCCCTACGGGACTTAGATAAATTTTCTATCAGCTCCAGCAAGGGTAGAAAAAACAGTTATTTAACACCTATTTAACACTTTATATCCTATAACATTAGGGATCGGCAAGATATACAGCAAATTTGATCACAAAACATTATTGTACAAACCTATACCACCAAGCGCCTCCAATCAAAGTTCTCAAATTTGGCGATACATATCACATGCTGATAGCGAAATACGAGCTGTACAATTTTCGGTGTTCAGGACGACAGGGGCTTCAGCGCGATCTTAGATATTATAACGGAAGGTCGTCTGTTGACTCGGGAGATGATGTCTACAAAACCCGTTCCAGATATATAGATTCCAGCTTGGCTGCGAGATTTCTCGAACACTTAGAACGGTTGACATCAACGGATTTCTGATGATATATATAGTTTTTACTATATGCATTTTCATTCCAACTTACAACAGTTGTGAACTCTGCCGGTGGTGGCAGGACAGTGCGATATTATAACTGTAATTTGGGAAACGCCAGACCTTCTCTTTTATACTGTCCTAGGTCATGATGACCTATCAAATGCTCATATAGTTATAGCAGTGATATTGGTTAACGGTCTCATTTTCTAAACATGCACATCAGATTCGGGATTACAAAGTACAATTACATAATCATTTTTTGTATTAAACCCATATAAATTGAAGTTATATAACTATTTATGTTTTACAAAAACCTGACCTATACGGTCATGAAATGCAATCTCGGAAATAGCTTTGTCAAAAACAGAACTTAAAACCAGAACATCATAATATATTTAGTTTGCATGCACACAAATTATATAAAATTGGTGACTGAAAAGTGGAACTTTACGTAACTGTATGGTGGCTAAGAAATTCCATATTTCACAGAGCGTAGAGCGTGAAAGATTTCTGGCGTGTCGTAACTTGTCTACTTCCGCTTAAGCCGGAGCTTGGGCCGTATAAAATCCTGCACTTCCAGATTCTTATGGTGCTCATATGAACAGTTACAATTAAAAGTGTGAGATATATCGTTCTCTAGATAAGGACTTTACAACTAAAATGAATATGGATTAAGAATACTGATCAGCGATGCGGAATTGATGGAAACAATTATGTAATTTTGAAAACATTATCTTGAGGTCTTGCCGGCATCGATGAAAACTTGGTCGTTTCCCTCTTGCAGGAAACTGAACCCCCCATTTTATGAAAGACCCTTATACTTACCTTGTGCATAATATTTAATATTATGCAATACTGTTGGGTAGATTCTAAACCTCTTATACCAAATGCCAGAAAAAGCGGACACCCCCATCAACTCCGGCGTCCTTGACCACTCCAAGTTCCCGCCAAAAACTTAAGACCTCAGTTTGATTCTATAAAAACATAGCATTTAAAGCAAGAACATTTATGTACCTCCCCGAGTCTTTGATTAACAGTGTGGGTGGGAGGCGGGATCGCAAGGTAAGTATAAGAGTCTTTCATAAAATGGGGGGTTACAAAAACCCTATCATTTTATATCAAGACACCTTATACTTACCTTGTGCATAATATTTAATATTATGCAATACTGTTGGGTAACCCTAGAATTTGTGGGAACCCTGGCGGGTAGGCTAAACAAAGACAAAAGGTAGATACCTGTATCAATCTGAGAGCGAAAAGGCCGTCATTGATATGTAACCCAGGCCCCTCTGTTACCTGATAACTCGAGGGGGGCACCACCCTGGTGAAAGTCCGAGCTTTCCTTTGGTACACCTGCTAGGGAAAAACCCTAATAATACGAGCCCAATGACAAATGGTAAACATTATTTGTGACGATTTGATATACTCACTTAATGCTTTCTTGACTCCGGCCGAGGCTTGTTTCCCGAGGGTGCATAGGCGTCGGGCGGGTCCCTTTGGACAGGAGTGCTCGAAACGCGCTTTCTAACGGAAGGTACCGGAATAGTATGTGCGGCATTGCTCAGCCTTTTAGTGAGAGTAGCCATTTCAATGCTAGCTGTCGACGTAGAAGGGTCCAGGAGATAATACTTGATGAAAGTAGCCTCAGATCTCCACTGAGCAACGTGCATGATCTCACTAAGTGAAGCTCCCTTAAATAACGCTTCCGAAGTGGCTACCGCTCTGGTCTCATGGGCTTTGGCGAAAACAAACTCTTTAGTCTGGGCAGCTGCATAGACCATCTGAATGGTTTCAACAATCCATCGAGCGATGGTGTCTTTGGAAGCCGGTTTGTGGTTATTGATCTGATGGGTAATCCACAAATGATTGTCTGAAGTTCGAAGATGTTTGGTCGCTTCGATATAATACTTCACAGCACGCACCGGACATAAGAATTTATCGTCAGGAGAGAACTTACCTAGGTCAGCTAAAACCAAGGGTTTTGCGCCATGTTTGATAGTCTCTGTTTTCGACACAAAGTCAGCCCGCGGCTGAAGTAGCAGACCTTCGCCCGTAAAATGTAGGCGATCTTTCTCAGCGGAGAGAGCATGGATCTCAGATCTCCGTCGAGCGGACGCCACAGCGACGAGAAATACAGTCTTAAGTGTCAAGATCTTAAGGCTGGCCTGACCCATGGGCTCGAAAGGTGGTCTCGTAAGTGCATTTAGGACCAATTCGAGATTCCATGCAGGAGGCATTTTCTTCACCCGAGGTCGTAGGTGGAACATGCCTTTGATCAGGTCGTCTAATGGTTTGCTCTGTGTAACCTTAGACCCATCTCGAAAACCAGGGTCGATTGTCGCTATGGCAGACCGGTAACCAGCTATTGTTACTGGTTGTAGTCCCTTTTCTTCGTATAAGAATACGAAGAAGTCTGCTACTTCTCCCGGAGTTGTTTGAGAGGGATTCTTATAGTTTCTCTTGCACCACTCCGAGAACAGACTGAGTTTAGAGTTATAAACCAGTCTGGTGGAGGGCCTTCTACATTGTGCCATGAGATTGGCAGCTTGTTGAGAAAAGCCTTTCTGACGTCGAGATTCGATGACAGATTCCAAGCAGTCAGTTTGAACATTGCTGGATTGTCGTGAACTCGACGCCCCCAGCATTGTGTGAGGAGATCTGGACGATCCGGCAGAATGCGTGGGTAGTCTACGACAAGATTGAGGAGACTCGTGAACCACGATCGTGTCGGCCAGAAAGGAGTGATTAGAATGACTCTGCAATTCTCGCTCTCGATCTTTTTGAGAACCATCGGAATTAGTATGGTCGGAGGATACGCGTAAGCGTACATTCCTGACCACGGGACCGCTAGTGCATCCACGGCGTGCGCCGATGGATCCGGAAACGGGCTCACATGTATTGGGAGCTTTTTGTTTGTCCTTCGTGGCAAAAAGGTCTACATGAGGAGTCGACCACTGAAAGAAGACTTGCCTGAGTACCAAGTCGTTCAGCTGCCATTCGGTCGGACGGACTCTCTGTTGACGAGACAGAGAATCCGCAAGCACATTCCGTATCCCCGGAATATGCGCTGCTCGCAGGGTCACCTGATGCTTGAAGCACCACTGGGATAGCTTCCAGGTCATGAAACATAGCTGGGGGGATCTGGTCCCTCCCCGCTTGTTTATGTATGCAACCACTGTTGAGCTGTCCGACCTTACCAGAACAACTTTCTCCCGCAAAAGCGTGAGAAACCGTTTCAATGCTAGGATGACTGCTCTCATCTCCAAGAGATTGATATGCCAAGTCTTTTCCTGCGCGGTCCACATTCCTTGTGCCAGGTTCTCGTCCAGATGTGCTCCCCAGCCGTCCATGGAGGCGTCCGTAAGTAGGACTAGACTCGATTCTGGCGGATGCAACGGGGCCCCATGATGAGGTTGTCCAGGTTCCGCCACCAGCCGAGGGCTGATAATAGATTCGAGTCTATCGGGATTGGTTGGTTCAAATGACCTGTGCTGTTTCCAGAAGGACATAAGGTACATTTGTATGGGTCTGCGTCGAAGTGGACCATAGTTGATCACTTCTCCCAGTCTGACCAGTTGACCCAGAAGTCGCAAGAACTCTCTCGCCGGGAGAGCTCGGCAGGTGAAGAACACCGCGAGCATCTCCTCCAGCAGATCTAGGGCAGCCGGCGAAGGCCGAACCCGCCCAATCCGGAGATCGAACTGAACCCCCAGGTGTATGAACAACTGTGCCGGGGTCAGCGCTGACTTGGGTACGTTGACTATCCAGCCGCTGAGAAGCGTATGGAATAGTGTCAACCTGATCGCATAGGTGACCGCCGTTTCCGACGGTCCCTTCACCAACCAAAAATCGATGTAGGTGCTGATATCCACACCACACCTCCGTAGGACGACCGATAGGGCATCCACTACCCGTGTGAAAACTCGAGGGGCAGATGTAATTCCGAACGGTAACGCTTGGAAGTCCAATATCTTGCCGTCGATGGCGAACCTTAGATACTTTTTGTAGTCCGAATGGATCGGTACGTGAAAGTATGCGTCCTTCAAATCTATTGAAGCGGCCCACATGCGGACCCGAAGGCCGGCCCGTACAGATCGAAGAGTTTCCATCTTGAATCTCTCGATGCGAATGTAACGGTTGAGAGGCCGTAGATTGAGGACCGGTCGCCATCCCCCGGTTTTCTTGGACACCAAAAACATCCTGGTGTAAAACCCCGGATTCGTTGCCGGATCTTTCACCTCTACTACCGCCGCTTTGGCGAGGCGGGAAGTTATCTCGGCCCGTATAATGGTAATTTGACGGGGGTCTCGAGGTAACGGGGTCACCAGTGGGGTCCCTGTCAGCGGAGGTGAACGGTTTGGAGCGCTCCATTCCATTCGATAACCTTCCGCGACAATCTGCCTTACTAGGCTGTCTGCACTGTATAGATTCCACCAAGAGGTGAAATGCGCGAGACGGCCTCCAGCCGGCAGTTCCGGGCGCCGACACAGAAGTGTCGAGACGGTGGGGCCCCCCCCAAACTCGTGCTGAGCTTGAGGTTGTCCTGGGCAGTGGGGGAGCGCACACTGACATGTCAGGTGCGCTTCCCACCCTTACCAGCGGGCTTAGAAGGGTTGTTAGACCCTTTCTTGCCCTTCGCCTTGCCACGGTAGCCTCTTTTGGCTTTCTTGGGCTTCGAAGAGCCGGAGAAAGGATCAGCGGGCTTGGAAATGCTGGCTTTGCGTTTTCCCTTAGCAAGGGTCTGTTGTTGTTTGACCATGGACTCAAGCTCCTGAGAGTCAATATGACCCTCAGCAGCATAAGCTTTGAGTCCGTCGGATAACAGCTCTTCATTACCGAGAGGTAAGTTGATGAGGTTCTGCACATGGTCTTTTGAGCCCAGTCGAGACTCAGCCAGGAAGAGTCTCCGTCGGGCAATCTGCACTCTGGCTATCACCCTCGTCAGAAGGTCCAACCCCGTTGCAGTAGCCAACTGCATACAGTGGTAGAACTCTGGGGGTGCTTGAGGAACCGATAGCAATTCTCCAACGCCAGCCGGAAGCACCACGGGTTTCGGAATCGCTTCCGCGTCCATGGAGTGCAACCGGGACACCGCGTCGTCAGCCGTACGCTGCAGGGCAGCTGCGTGCGATGCGTGTGTCATGTGCAGAAGGTGGCTAAAGGTTCGTAACCCGGCCCGGGCCGAACACTCTGCTGCCTTGAGCTATTCCTCAACCGACCGACGCAACGTATCGTTTGGATGTAGATCCTCCCGATGTTGCTTGCCTGTCAGGAAAAAGGCGGACTGCCGTCCAACCTTCGAAGCCGATTCCGTCCGCTTGACTTCGGACGGGGAGCCTCTGAAGAGCTCAGTGAACCCGGGTGGAGCCGTACGCAGGGAACGCTTACCCTTTCCCTGCGGCCTCACCGAAAGTGCATCGAAAGCCTGATCCACAAATGGATCTAGCCCTAACGAGGGTAGCTCCGGCCGGCGAGCCGGTGGCTGATCTGTTAGCAATCGCTTAACGGGTTCTTGCTGCTTAGTGTTCGTAGGGACACCGCACACTTCAGCCGCATACGCTAACGACCTAGTCCAAGAGGATATATGGCCGAGCGTAAGGAGCTGTGGGCCTCGCGGCATCTTCTGTTGAGCGGCAGCCCGCAGAAGAGCCGCATCAATGGTATCATCGATGGTACCACTTGCTCCTGGTCCAAGTCGACGTGAGGGACGGGGTCCTCTCCGGACGTTGAACCGACCTCTATATTCGTGTCCTCAAGCAACCGATCATCAATAGAGCCGATGACGGATCTGGATGAAGATCCTAGGTCACCCGTGGGGCATGACCAAGAGGATTGAATATGATCCCCGTTCAATGGGTAACCGTCACGGCCGAGGCCGGATGTTCCCGGTTGAACGGGGTCATGATCACGAGCACGGGCTAGCAACCCGGCATCGGAGTGATCACGGCCACCGTACGACGCCACAACACGAACCGGGCGGTCCGTGTCGGCCGGAGATTGCTCGACCTCAATCTCGGCTAGGCTGGTGGACTTGGCCATCCCGTCGAGCACAGTTGTGTTCCCATCCATACCATCTCCCGTTGGACCCCGAGAGGGATCGGACGGTGTCTCACTAGCGACTAGAGTCGTAGGAGCACTCGATGGCATGGATGAAACTACAAAAGTCTCAGACGGGCCGCGCAGTCTTGGCTCGCACCTTGACTTGCGCGCCCTGCGTTTCTTGGTCGAAGAAGAAGCAGGAGGCTTTCCCAATGCGGTGCTCCCTATATGGGGGACCACGAACACCGGTGTGCCTGTTTCGCTGGCAGCCATCGCGCCCTGGGACAGGCCCAGAGCACGATAAAGATCTGCAAAACGTGCATCTAGCTCCGCTTCGGGTATAAACCTTCCTACGGGTTGGGATACCGCAGGAAGACCCGAAACGGAGGTACCCGGGTTCACGGCCGATAGTGCCGCCACGGACCGTGAACGTACCAACAGCCAGTGCTGAAAGACCTCCTCCGGCCAGGCAGAGCATACCTCGCACCTATTCCCTTCTGTGCATAGCGAACATTTCGAGCACTTATGCCCAATGGTACCCTTAACCGACCATTGATGGCATTTAGAGCAACCGGACGGGGACGCTTTTCCAGATTTATCCGAGTCAGATATAATTCTGAAAAATATATAGATATGATTAAATTAGTGCCAATAATCATATCCTACAGAGCATTAAACTTCTCACAGTGCCAGCTCTGGCTTATAGAACGATCCCGCACAGGTATAGTCCTCTCATAGTGTACTACGGACCTCATGTATAATCATACCGCCACAACATCATAGATGCCACTATGTGTACAGAAACGAGCTCAATCAAAGAAAGTCTCAGTTTCTAGGTATATTATAAGAGATGGACCCCATCGTAACTGTCCATTCGTAAAAATCAAGCGTACAACACCGTAATGCGCAACAATGAAGCAAGAGCTGAGAGCTCACATATCCCACACTGAAATCGACAAGTCAAACACAAGAAAATAGTAGTTTTCCTCCAAATGGATTCCTTTCAGACGAGAGAATTTTTCATGAAGGAAGAAGAAAGTGATGAAGTAAACCTTTGTTCTTGAGTTAATAAACAGGTATGAAGTTCATAAATGACTCCTCTTCCCGTTAAATTAGTAAATGTATGGTTTTTATTTCACAACAGTTTAACTTAATGTAGCTGTTTCAAACATGGGAGACAACTCCACAGGCCAATAAGAACTTCGAATATTCCAACAATATTCCAACACATTTAGACAGCTAAGCTTGATTCAGTTTTGGGGGACTGCGACCTAGACCTTTGACAAATTGATCTCATATGTATGGCTCCACTTTGCCATGCGAGTAAGGTATATTCAAAGTTTGGTACCAATCCATACCTTGAAACTAGAGCTATCGCATGGACAACAAATGTTAATGGATGAATGGACAGAACGCAACATCTCATTACACGACCTCGTCTTCGACAGGCATATGAAAATGTGACTTTTGATAATTTCTTGATTTTGGGGTCAGTGACCTTGACCTTTGACCTTGACATCAATTTTGATACACAACACATCGTCTTCCTTCAATCTATCAATGCACACAAAAAATCATGATTTTTAATGATTTCCTGATTTTGGGGTCACAGTGACCTTGACCTTTGACCTTGGCCTACATTTTGGTACATGACAAACCGTCTCCCCTCAATTTCTCAATGGACACAAAAAATCATGATTTTTAACAATTTCACGATTTTGGGGTCAGTGACCTTGAACTTTGACCTTGACCTACATTTTGGTATGGGACACATTGTGTCCCCCTAATGTATCTACTGACACAAAAAAATGTTATTTTTAATAATATCCTAATTTTGGGGTCAGTGACCTTTGACCTTGACCTAATTTTTGATTTCCTGATTTTTCAATCACACTGACCTTGACCTCTGACCTTGACCTACATTTAATATGCAACACATCGTTCCCCCCCCCATAGGGCATCCACTCACCAAAAATTAGAACTGTAGATAGAAAACTGTCAACGATCAATGATTTCTTGATTTTTGGCAACAGTGACCTTTGACCTCTGACATCGACCTCAATTTTGGTACGTGACACATCGTCTCCGCCTGGTGTATCCACTCACAAAAACCTGCAACTGTGGATAGAAAACGTTCACAGATACAGATCGGACACGAACACTTCAGTGATTTCCTGTTCTTTAGGCCAGTGACCTTTGACCTGTGACCTCGACCTTCATTTTGGTACGCGACACATCGTCTCCCCATAGGGTATCCACTCCCCAAAAATTGGAGCTGTGGATAGGAAACTGTCCCAGATATAGACCGGACACGAGAACCGGACAGACGGACGGAAACTGCCATCACATAATACGTCCGCCTTTTGGGCGGGCGTATAAAAATACCTCGCATCGTTCTACTAATATACAGACAACAATGTGGTATTGTTGTGATATACACCGTTCTCTGAAACGTAAATCCAAAGTGCGAATATCAGTACAGAGCTCAAGCTATTAGTATAGGCTGTCTACATGTACATGCATTGTCTTGCCAAGGTATATCCAACTACCTATAGAAATTCGCACAAAGAATTCACAGTAACAAAGAGGTTACGTAACTTCTCCAGCAAAGGACTCTATGACTCCGGCGCACTATCTCGAGAGAGGTGTGCTGTCGGTCAAAATGGCTGCCTAGTAACATTTCAACAAGAGTCCCTTACCAGATCAGTAACGCTCAACGTAACCTATGATCGTAAAAGCCAATTCCGTGCCATAGTTTGTCGTGCCAGCCTTGTCGTGCCAGACAATTAACATATTTATCACAATGGTATACGATTTACAATGAAACAACGTATATATTATTCTCGATGCAGAGCAGAATAATCCGATAGTGAAAGCATAGACCCGATATGCTTGTTTACAGAATGGCGAGTGCCATATCTGAGCGATCCCAATACACTGAGGATTTCTACTGTACATATTTTAAAAAAATATACGATGAAATGCGATAAGGAATTCGGTATAATGAGAAAGTACATAAATGTAAAAACTCACGGACCAATACGGGAGGCTTGAGAGCACGAGTAAATCCAATGAATGTATATGAATATCCTTAGTTGCGGAGCACAGTAAATTCCTGTGTGGGTTTGATCGTGCTAGAAATCAAACTGAGGTCTTAAGTTTTTGGCGGGAACTTGGAGCGGTCAAATTCCAATCACTGTGTACAGCCTGGACAGCAATGCAAGTCGATAAGCTCTGTGGAAAATCACCGAATGGGGTAGAAAAAAAGGGGGTAGGGCACAATGACATGTTGTCGATCATATTAATTGTATCCGAGATGTCGTCCGGAGAATTTTGGCCATATGGACGGACGCACTGACAAAGTGATTCCTATACAAGAGGGCATCGTGGCAATAACCTACGCAATTGTAGATGCTGCATTATTGTGGATTCTTTTTTTGTTCTTTCGTGTAGATATGCATCAGACTGCAATTTTAAGGAGTACAAATACACAAAAAATACATATATTGAACAGCTTTTATTTGTGACGGACAAAACAAAAAACTTCACAACAGCTTATGTGCACAACAAATGACTAGAACATAATGCGATGGGGAAAATACACATCAATTAATAACAAAGTGCAAACAACAAATGATGAAAACTGACTTAATATGAAAAAACACAAAACAAATACTGGACCCAATAGGGCATTCTTTTATGGGGCCAATGTTTTTATGTCATTCCTTCGTGTATTTACAACATCAAGGCACGGCACCTTGCAACATTTTACAGAGAAAGTCTCTGAAAAGCCCATACTACGCGTTTTCTCTAATGTCATGAATCTTAAGTAAATGCACACTGTGCTCCACATGATGATGACTTTGGCACACGCGACCTACGCTGTGCCACAGGATTGTTGCATGTGTGCTGTATGGAGCAGAGGCCAGATTAAATGGAACGTAGGAGCAACATCATTTCTGCTCATACATTCCAGTTGTACTGGCCTCTCCACTGTACAGGGCGCTCATCTGGAGTACATTGTCATGCAATTGTTCTGGAAAGACAGGCATTCATCATTTTAATCATGTTTTTGTGAGGGCTCAGGGAGTTTGGGCAAAACCCTACTTTGGAAAATGCGCCCATTAAGAGTTAAATTAAGAAATAATGTTTTCATAGGCGTGCTCAATGGTTAACCCTATCTGGCCTGGGGCATTTCGGCCCCCCGTAATTATTTTTCTTACCCCTTTAGCTAGGGGGCTGAAACTTATCACACTATACCCTTGGATCAAGCACTACCAGAAACAGTAAAAAAATCCAAGATGGTCACTTTGAGTGAGTGAGTGAATAGGGTTTAACGTCGCTTTCAACATTTTTTCAGCTATATCACGACGGGGAAGGGAAGGGAGGGGAGGGGGAGGGGCAGGGATACCTACTTGTAACAGAGCAGATCTAATGCTGCCATTTTATAGTGCTGTCTCACTGAAATATCATGCCGTAGGCAGACATGACACCACACTCAGTCACATTATACTGACACCGAGCGAACCAGTCCTTGTTCTATCCTCTTAATGCTGGGCGTAAGCGAGGGAGCAACAAGTTCCATTTTTCAAGTCTTAGGTATGACCTGGCATGGGATCGAACCCAGTACGTACCGCTTACGAGGCCGACGCTCTAACCATTAGACCACCGCAGTCACTTTGATGACGTCACAGTGACGTCATTTCCAAAAACTGCATTTTTGGTCGATTTTTCAGTCAGATTTTTCGAATTTTTTATTTATTGAATTTCTCCGCAAAAACTGCAAAAATTCTTCATCGCGGAAAAGCTGAAATTTTGAAGAAATATGACAAAAACATCACTTTTCTGGCACCCCACGTGGTCGCCATCTTGAATTTACCCATGATCCTCTGCTCTGGGGGTTATGCAAATAGGCTCAAAATGACCCCACGGAGTTTCAGCTCTCCATTTTTCTCGTTCTGGAGATCCCCCCGGTAGGGTTAATTTGATGCAGGATTAGCGTGGGAAAAGTTATACTTTAGGGTAAGGATTGAAGCCTGCACCCTAAAATTCATGAACTTTCCCACACTAACCATGCGTCAAATAACCAATGAGCATACCCATGGAAACATTATTTCTATTGTTTAGCACTACCATACTTAAAGACTAGAATGAAAGGCTGAAAAATATTGTAAAATTTCAAGCCACATGTACCTCAATCGCAAAGACTTCCCAAATCTCCGAGGACACCCTTGTGGCCATCATTTTGAATTTACCCACAATGGTTTGCTCTGGGATTATGAGAACATGGTACGATGAAAAGGTGAGGATGAGGGTAACACTTTCAATGGTTTGCAGGGTCAGAAATAGCAGCCAAACATCTGCAGATCTGTCTGGTCAAAATTTGGCCTGTGTTATCCTGCCTATGTTGAAACTGTATGACTGATCAATAACTGATCATGTTGAATATGCTTATTTCAGACCATGTGGTTGAACAGTATTTTCGTTATTTTGGGATCGCACTATCTTAGAATATAGCACAAATTCTAGTGCTGAAAAATTGGTCGAGTCCCGTGTGGGATTGGAACCAGCGATTCCAGAGTCTGGCACCTAATCTCCAGCACTGTATGTCGGTGATCTAAACCAACATGTGGTTGAAGTTAGACATCATGTGTATTTATTGTCAATGATGACATCAAATGCAAAATGTACCTGTTTTACTGTCAGATAGAAATATACAGTTCAGTTGTTCACCATGTATTATTATACACAATTACACATACATTGTACACATGAAGACATGTTAAAAGATGACGGACAAATACACAAAATGCAATCCTGTCAATTCAGGAAACCAGTCTCCAATAAAATGTAATGATATTAGCATAAATCACAATTAACACCATGATATTGTTACAAAATGCTGAGGTCAACATTTTTTACCACCGCATTCAACTCGGCAATTGCTGATTGCAGGCCTGCAAATGAGTGCACAAGAAAATCTCCAACAATACAATCACTGACCGTGAAAAATACACTGTGCAGGCATCATGAACATATGATATAAAGGATACACCTCAGAGGTTACGGAGAAAGAATAGAATATAAATCCCACACTACAGATGACAGAGATAAATACACAAATGTGTACTGACTCGATAAATGATCGGATTTTCTTGTCAATCTTCAGCCTAGAGATTACACTGCTAGTACATAATATGTGTAGGCCTACCCCATAGATCTTCATATCCCGATCCATGGCAATGCACAAATGTGTACATCATATAGAGGGTAAGACCACAAAAAAATTGTACACTGCTCAGAGGATACAGTCAGTGAGTGAATTAGTAGGATTTAACATTGCTACAGAGAATGGGCTATATAGTGCACAATACAGATGACAGAGACAAATACACAATTGTGTACACCATACATGTGTACATGGCTCAGGCAGAGAATAGATGAAGTATACATTACACAATACATAGGATGTAAGACAAATACACATATATACACCATAAATATCTAAAACATAAAGTTTGCATTTCTCTGTTTATCTCTGAAACTGTTTCCACTGTTTTCCCATAGATCATTGAAAATACACAAGATCCTCGGACAAAATACATAAATGTGCACACCATAGAGGATTAGACAGCAAAACAGGTACACATCAGAGAGGTTACAGATACCAAATAGAATATTCATGCCCACAATACAGATGATAGAGACAAATACACAAATGTGTACATGATAAATAACCAATAACATACATGTAGCAAGAGATAGATCTCTTTGTCCATTTCTAGCCTTAAAATACACAGCAAAAAGTTCAAGTGTACAACTCGAGGTTACCATGGTTACAGAATATGAATAACATATTCATGAACATACATGTAATACACAGACCATGTTAGACATATGATACAAGATCAACACTTTTACACCATAAAAAAAATCCAAAACCTCTAGATATGGGATTTTTTACCATCTTTGTGCGTTGCAAATTTCCAATAAGAAATATTGCACATATTTTACAAAAAAAAAAAAAAAAAAATACAATGTACGTGTATTTGGGGAACAAAATTAAGATGGAATACATGTATCACAGAAAGAGCTTAAAACTTTTCATGCATCATGAAAATTGATGCTCCCCACAAATTGTCTATGGATATGTAACTTGAGAACAAGGGGAAGAAAGTATCTGATAAAATAATTCTGTGTAACTTACAAAAGGGTCAGTCATCTAGTAGACAAAATGAAACACAGAGCTATATGTCTCTTTCCAGAGTACCAATTGATCCCAGCAAAACATAAATACGATAATCCCTCTAGACATGCTACAATCAATCCCTGTATGAAAATTCAATTTCCAATTTCGGGGACAAATATAATTGGCTGTTCTCATAAATTTGATCACTCTCTAAAATCATTAATATGGCAAAGATATTATGGATTATCTGTATGATATTGGATCATTTTGTTAACTTCTAAAAAATTTGATAACCCTCAGACTTTAGGGTGAGTAATCGCATTAAAGGGGGATTACTACATCACTCTCTGCAACTCATAACTCACCTATCATTCTTCATTTCTTTAGTATGGATTTTGGACAATTTTTATAATTGTAATTTATTAATATACATTTGAGATGCAAAATGTATGAAAAGACCGTATTTAATCCACAAATATGGTGTTAACAGCAGTATAACTCTCAAAGTGATCCATCTTCACCTTCGAGAAAAGATGTTTTCTTAAGAACAGTTGCCTAGAAGGACATATTTTGCCATCTGCGACCTTGAACCATAACCCTGGGTGAGAGAATCGACACACATACGGAGCTGGTCTGAGGTCAGCTGACTCTGGTCACATGACTTCTCATGATATATATGTATCAAAGCAGGGTCCATGGCTCTGAAAACCTGAAAGTAGAGTCGAAGAACAATTTGAGGGATTGTTGAAAATAATGGTGGCAATGATATATCAAATTACAAATACATGTAAAGACTACATGTTTAAAGTACCAACATAGAAATAAATTTTAAAATATTTAAACAAGCCATATTCATACCATGTGAAAGGTGACTGTAATGGGAATTAAATTGGGATTCAGACCTTGACTGTTAACCTTACTGACAACTCAACCAGGGCAAGATCTTCGATAAACATGAAATATCTCACAGACCATTAAGGCTTATGCCATTGACTTCACCATGTTCACCTTGGCACAGACCATTGTGATGTCTGCAATGATTGGCTGTTTTGTCAGGTCAGGCAGGCTTAACATATCCACACAGATGACCTGCATGTGGCAGTTCTGTGCCAGGGCTTGTTGAGAGCTTCTTGAAATTAGGACAGAGTTCCTTGATAGCAATGGCATATACCATTGTTTCAAATGGGATACACCATACCAATTCAGTGTTCTGATCAGCTTTGGTAGACGTTCAATGGTAGGTTTGCACTTTACTTCAAGTTAATCCTTAGACAATACTATCTTGCCCTGATAGCAGTGACAGGTACATTGACACATGGATCAGTATGTGAGCTCCAGTTTGGTCTCATTGCCTCCCTCCTATCTCTTTAACCTGGGGCGGCGGGTTTTTGTAACTATTGTTAACTGAACTGTAAATAAAATAAATATGGATCAGATTTTCCTACTATTTCAAGAAAGGATCAATAGCTTACATTTATGACAATTTTGACAACTTCAGGTCGAAAATCCAGTTATCATTTATTAAAAATATTTCCAATGTTAAAGAGAGAGCAAAGCATCCTGGTTAACGAGAGATCCTGAAGGATCTTGGCACCCACCATTGTCCGATAATTTTACGCTAATGACAAGAGGATCTTTTTGTCCGATACTAAGAACAAACGACTGATTTGTAATTTTGTTTGCGGAATTTCGAATTTGAGTGAAAAAGATCGAAAAGGGACACTGGAAAACACCAAGATATTATCTTAAAAGTTTCAGGAATTTCAAGATTTCTGAAAACTGTACTTATGTCGGTTAACTTGTTATAGTACAAGTTAAATGAGCAAAGTTAGTCTGAAAGTGAACATCTTCGTTTTGTAGTATTTTTTTTTTTTTTTTTTTTGCACGTGTCATCATTGGGTACTGGAAGCGAAGACAAATCACTATGAAACATACCAAAGATTTTATAATTACGAACGAATGATAATTCTGTTCTGTTTACTGGGCTAGTTTGAGATATATCTTTCAAGATACCATGCTTGAAAATGGTAAGATGGTACACAGCTTAATACTGAAGGGATCCGGTCCGTGCAGTAATGTTGAAACTTTGAAAGTGTCTGAATCCTGATTATCTCCCTTGGACCATCTGGTGATGGTGGGCTAAAAAACCAGAACGCATGCAGGGCACTGCCTGCTGCCTTCGAAGCAAGATCTTATTTATTTTCTAAGGATTAACTTCAATTTACCGGAGTTTAATATAGTGCAAACTCAGATTGGAAGGACTAATGCCATTTCCTCGGAGCATATATGCTATCCTTTTTTGGGGTTGAGTGAGTGAATATGATTTAAAGTCGCTTTCAACTATATTTCAGTCATATCACGACATTGGGTCCTATTCCTTTTCACACCTGGGAACCACAGAGGTGGGGTCCTATTCCTTTTCACACCCGGGGAACCCCACGGGTACCTCAGTTAGTCGCCTCTTATGACAAGCTCTCTGAAGAGCTGAGGCCAATTCTCACCATGACCTGTGATGTGCACAATGGCACCCAGGTCAATCCCCGGAAGCCTCACTGGGTTTTTTTGGAGTTGATGTCGAACTCTGCAGTATTTAAGCTGTGTTCTGCATTTTTGGACTATTGCAGTAGGTTTCTCAAGCCAACTAAATGGTAATTGCATATGGCAATGATTAAGTGAATAGAATTTAACGTCGCTTTCAACAATATTTCAGCTACATGGTGCAATAAAGACAAGTGATATTACAGTCAGTGCTAGACATCACATTATCAAGTTCCTGTTGCTTCTCAGCAAAATGCATTGAAGCAACAGGAACCGATGCCCACCGAACCACCCGCCATATGGCAATGAGCTCTTGTGAAACTTAATTTGTCATTTGATAAAAAGAGTGAGTGAACAGAATTTAACGTCGCTTTCAACAATATTTCAGTATATTGCGGCAAACTAACTAAGCACCCCCATCTTCACCACATCAAGGTTTCTACTTGTGACCCAAAGGCGAACCCTTGACCAACTTGCATAGCAAACCGCGTTCCGCCCACACTCCAGTTACGTGACCTAGAAAAACTGCGCTGATGATAAAATACGTTTGGGTTTTACTTTCGCTGCTAAACTATTCGCTGATACCGAATGTAAAATATTTAATCCAAGCATGCATAACAATAAAATATTAATGGATAGACCAGTGAAATTTTATAGAAATCTGTGCGTTTCAACCCAATTCAAGTCCTTCAATGGGAAGGTGAGGTCGGATACACTGTCATCGCAGACTGCCTTTAAAGCTTCGGTGTTTTCTACATTTGCCTGGCTTGTTGGACGTTTGATGATAAGATGAATGGAGATGAATGGGTTTATTTTCTCTTCTAATAGATTTTGTTTTAAACTATGTTTCCTTATATTTATTAATGAAATGTTCATGGTTGTTGAAAAGGTGCATGTTCTTCTGCCACTGGGTATCGCACAAGCTATATGATGTTTTCGAATCTGTCGCCATGGTCGCGGTGCTTAAGTGATCTGATTGGTCAATATGTGCAGGATGCCACTGTGTGTCATTGATCGCGATACATTGCCCAAGCGTACCAGGGGCTATGTCTAGGATAGAGATAGTACCCCTGGTTTTCGCGAGGATGAGCACCCCCAGGCAAGTTGCATTCCTGCTACTTCGAAGAAGAAATGTTTGAAGCAGCATGAAACCAGACACCCGCCACCCACCCTATAAACACTGAGGACAGCACACAAGACACAGACAGGATGCTTACACAGTGCAATAAAGACAAGTGATATTACAGTGCTAGACATCACATTATCAAGTTGCTGTTGGTTCTCAGCAAACTGCATTGAAACAACAGGAACCCATGCCCATCCGCTAGATAAAAAGATTTATCAATAGAGATAATTCTATTGTCATATTCTGTTTGAATTGCTCATACTAATCAGACCATTCTACAGCACAAACTTTGCCGGGCATTGCCTTGGGATGTATTGAGTTATCTGTATCTTCGAGCTGCAGTAGCTTTCAGACCTAGGAACTCAGAGGAGTCCCAAAGATTATGCTAGCCTAGAGAGTTCCTACACTTCCCAACATAGCAAACCATGCCATCCTGTTTGGAATGCCTCATGCCAGTTCCTAGCATGCCACAAAAGGAGATATGAACCTATTTGAGTCTGCAGCATTACACAAACCTTCAATTCACTTCTCACGTGTCTCTGGTACAGGTCCACGTCCTCACCTCCCCACCCTTTCAGTTTGAGGTTGAATCCGCCCACTGACCGATAATCCTTGGTGTACATGCACGCCATGCCGAACCCGTAGTGCACCCAGTGACCTGTACAGTGACGGCAAAGAATATCAGAGGGCACAACACAAACTTTATGAATACTGAAGGACATCACGATGAGACCAACAGGAATGTACCTGGTCTAACCTAGTCATACATGGAACTAAAATTGTGTGGGTATTCATACATGTAGCTCAAGCATGTTTTTAAAGAGTTACCGATATCAAGTGACAGGTAAGAATGATTGCTACCCGTCTCCTCCCAACAGTTAGCCTTAACGTGCTAATGATACATAATATGAAAAATTTGAAAATCAATTTTCCTATTTCTAAGCTAAAACTTACCTTCACATACCTTATTGCTATCGTGTTCCTACGCGATTGCCCCATTGTAAAACCTTACCACAGAACCAAAAGAAATAGTCCCTGTAATGCCCCAATGCCCATGCGCGAGTACCCAGAATCCTCTCTGTCTGACCACGTCACTTCCTTCTTTCCTATTCAATCGCAGTGTGAATAACCCATTAGCGGGGAGGCTGGGAGGGCCATCACAGTATGTGAAGGTAAGTTTTAGCTTAGAAAAAGGAAAATTGATTTTCAAATTTTTCATATTTCTTGCGCTGTAAAACTTACCTTCACATACCTTATTGCTAGAATATCATAGCAGGAGGAGGGAAATAGTGGTCAAACAGAAAAGTTCTCAAGCATAGGCCGCAAGGCAAAACAGGAGTCAGCGAGATAATCGAGTGCCATAAAGACATATAACATGACGGTATGGCCATCGATATAATCAACCAGCCCTAATATATACATATAAGCGGGCCTAGTGAATGGCTGACAGGCACTAGACCAAAACCTCCCGCCCCCCCCCCCTTTTTTGAAAATTTGGGGAGAGCAGACACTTACCAGATTTTAAAAAAATGGTAAAATCACCAGGAGGTCTAGTGCGTAGACGGGTCCGCAACTGACTGGGCAGCCACCAGGGGTCCCAGTGAGAAGATGTCCCGTCGTTGGAGCGTCAAATCCCGGAGGTAGTGTGAGACGAAGGTAACGTTACTCCTCCAGTAGCAGGCCCTCATTATGTCGGACACGGATCTATTGGTCCATAGAGGCCAGGATGCCGCCATGGCCCTGACCTCATGGGCGGAGACCTTCGATAAGGAGATAACCTCAGGTGGTACGTCCGTGTACGCAAAACGAATAGTCTTGGCAAGCCAGGAGGATATAGTATTTTTAGATATCTCCTGCTTGGAAGAGGGCCCAAAAGGGATGAAAAGACGCACCCGCCCAGCTCTCATATGCTCCACTTTTTTTTTGCCACCAGCGTAGGAGACGTTTGACATCCTCTGTCACAGGGACAGTAGGATTCAGGTGCCGTTTCGGCCAAAGGTTGTTGAGGTGCATCATCAACGGCCGAAGCTGCAACCGACCTCGAGGCGTTACATCCTGAGTTGATGTTAACAGGCCGATAATTGCAGCGAACTGGAGAGCACGTCTGTGCGATGCTGACAGGAACGTCGGCACCGACGTCAGAATTTTCTTCCAGCGGTCTTCCGGAGGTTTCGCTAACGCTGAAAGGGTGTCGTAGGAAACTCTGAGAAAGACTCGAGACTGGGATGGTGTCAACTCCGATTTGCCCTCGTGAGGAAGATAGCCCAGAGCAACAAGGACCTCCCAAACGAAATTGGTGTCCTTGCGGAGTTCTTCCCTGCACTGATTCCGTAGTAGGGAATCGTCGAGGTAGAAGTGGTACTTGAGACCTCTCGTGTGCAGGAATGACGCCACCGGGTTGAAAATTCTGGTGAAGACCCACGGGGATGTGGACAGTCCGAAAGGGAGCACACGTAACTGGAACTTCCAGTTGCCAACCAGGAAGCGCAGATACTTGTGATGAGCCCTGTAGATCGGAACATGCAGATATGCATCTTGGAGGTCGAGAGACGTCATCCAATCCCCTTGTAACAGAGCCGACCAAATCGACCGGAACGACTCCATCCGGAAATGAGGAGGCGGGGCCAAGAAGTCCTTGTTCAACCGACGCAGGTTTATAACCATACGCATTTCGGTGGTGTTCTTCTTGGGGACCAGAAACACTGGAGAATAGAAACCCGGGGACAGATCGGTTGGTGGAAGTTCTATAGCTGCACCCTTCTCTACCAACTTGTCCACGGACCTCTGAATCTCCATAAGGTGCTCCCGACGCACAGGAATTCGAGTCGCCCTGGGTGACGAAGTCAACGGGGGAGTTGTGGCGAACTCCAGCTGATACCCATGAAGAAGGGTGTTCAACACCCACGAATCCGCCTGGATTGCCTCCCAATTCCGCCAAAACCTTACAAGTCTCCCGCCTACCGGAAGCGCCGGATCTGGTGGAATCGGCAAGAGCGGCAACGTGCGGTCTCGCCATGCAGAAAGCACATCTGCACGGCCCGTGCCCTCATTTCTTGGAAGCTTTAGCGGACTTCCCTTTTCCGCTGCCACGTTTAGAGTAGCCGCCGGATTTCGAAGAGGAGGGTACATCCTTCTTGGCACCAGCCCCGGAAGAAGAACTTGAAGATGAAGCTTTCTTCGGGGCCGAGGAAGACGACGTCGCGGCCTCGGGGGCCGATCACTTCCTCTGTTGCGGACCAAAGTAAGAATGTGTGGTCCTGGCAGCGGACATTTCATTCTGCAGCTCAGGTAGTACACCGGCAAACAGAAGTCCTGAGGCGGGGGACTGCTCCCTTAAGGTCGATCTCACACTGGCCGGGGTATACGTAGGCAGGGCCGAAAACAGTGCAAGACGCCTTAAGTGTGCAAACATAGCGGACATGAAGACTGAGGATGCCATCAAGTCCGCGTCTGCACGCGCAGCTGCCGTCAGGAAGTCCTTCATCAGGTTGACGTCATCCACCGGAACAGATACATAACCGGAAGGTGACGTTTGGGGTATGCGATTAAGAATCGTGTGAATGGCGTAAAGAAACCAATCGAGATGGGAAGTAATCGCTACCTCCTGTCTAGAAGTGTCCTCCAGCAGACACATCTGACGAACAGAAAGAGGAATGTCTTTCTTCGGCGGAGAGACTCCAAGAAACTGATCGAGTTCCGGTTCCTGGACTGCTGCTCGATCATGCCAAGGTGAGCCGTGTACTGAATACGACCGCAACACGGGTCGCTCCAGCGGGAAGACACCAGTAGATTTCTTAAAAAGAGATCTAGACTCCTGTTGTCGTTGCCTCTCATCTTGGGTCTTAGGAAGTGAGAAGGCGTCCCGCATGCGTTCAGCACATTCAAAAACAGCTCTAGAAGGCGGAAGTGACGTGCGATGTGACGGCTCTTGTCGGAGATCAGACATCGCAGTAACCCTTCTGGATTCTACAATTGGCGGAGGAGTCATATCCGGAAACAACTCATAAAGGCGAGCCAGTGTATCAGAGTAACTGGACGCAGCGAGGTCCGGATCAGCATCGAACAAGGAAGTCCGTTCTTCCGCTTCCGTCTCAGCGCTATTCACTGTCCCGGGATTCACAGGGGTAAACCTGGGCACAAACGATGGAGGTGTAGGTCTACTAGCCTGCAAGAGATCAAGTGGTAGCTGAGGATGGGAACCGGAAGTCGGCCTCCTTGATGATACGGGGCGAGGTTGATAGCCAGCCCACTCGGGCACCGGAAGTGGTGTAGGAGATGGTGGAGGAGGCATCAACATGTCACGCTGTAGGGCTGCGAAGTCAGCAGACAATCTATTAAACCTATCAAAGAGGCTGGCAGGAATAGATGTTGCTGGAGGACACTGCCTATCAGAAGGGGGAAGTAAGGCAGAACCGGAAGCAGCCGCATACTGGGACATCGCCGGCCTAGCTGGGTATCTAGGCAGATGTGGGTGAGCAACCCTCACTTGTCGTCTCGGTATAGGTGCATGATATGGCATAGCATATCTGACAGGCCTAGGAGAGGGAGAACGGAAGTGAGCACCCGATGTACCGGAAGTCGGATGTGTAGGAATACGTGCAGTAGGAAACACACGACGTGGTACATCAATAGGTCGGACTACAGAAGCCACAGAAGGGTATGAAGTAGGCCTATACACTACACTGCGTACAGGAAGCGGAGAGTACGGCGGTGCAGCATAGGGAGCCGATCTGCTATACATCGATGACGTAACCGGAAGTCTGTTCATCGATGACGTCACTCTCGTGTCATACATCGATGAATGACCCGGAACCCCATAACCAGATGGATAGGCAGGAACATCATACGCAGAGGCAGTCCTATAATAGGATGAAGTAGCCGACATCGGAGCATGCGCAGAAACAGGAGCGGAAGTTCCGATGTGATACGATGATACCGGAAGGTAAGACGATACCGGAAGGCATGAAGTCAATGGTTGCATATAAGCATCCGAGATACTCGGAGCTACCGTTGGCCGGAAGTCATAACTGGACACAGGCACACGTTGACGCTGGTCCGGTTGAGCAAGCTGCGGGGGAGCTGACAAAGGCTGCTGTAAAGGTGCCCTGGACAGCCTGGGAACATTCAGTAGGGAATGACCCGACGCAGGAAAACCGGAAACGGGTGTAATAATCACCGTAGACTGCACTGGGCGAGGTGATATTACGGTCGCTGGAACAGCTGACATCTCCGTAGTTGGTATAGACGTAGATGAGCTGCGCCGAGATGAAGACAGATTCTCCGGAAGTGACGAGTCCTTGACCACGGAAGTCACAGTCTCCGGATTGACAATCCGAAACAGGGGACCCTCAGTCGGAAGTGACATCATAGATGTCGGATCAAAGTTGGCCGTCAAGGTCAAGGGCGTCCCGTGCAGTAACTTACCTACGGGACGTCCGCCATCTTTGTTCGCCATCTTGGTCCCTGAAACAGAATTTGTACATGGAGGAGAAAAACTGACTACATTCGGCAATTTATTAGATGGAGTTACACTCATATCCAGCGTAACGGACATATCAAGAGAGGCAGACTCGTCCGGCTCGTTCACAGGTGAGCGAGACGGAGAGCCGACCAAGCTCTCGGCACAATCGAAGCCGGGCGGGGGCAAAACTTCACTGGCATATGAACCGACAAGATATCGTTGGAATACATCGTCGGCCCATAGCTCGCATTCTGCACACTTGGCATACTGATCGCACCAGATCCCTCTACACGGCGGACAAGCTGAATGCGGATCCGTCGTGGGTTTGGATCGTCCACATACAACACAAAACACGGACGCCATCTTTATTTATGATTCGACAATACTCCCTGACGATGTTTGAAGTCCAGGTAGGTCTCGAATCCAGGAATTTGGTAATATTCCTTCTTCTCTCTCAAGGTAATATCCCAGGAAATCTCCGTAGGTAATCCAAGGTTACGAGTAAGGAATATCGTGGTATTACAGATGTAGATCTTGAAACTTTTACGGGAGCACAATGGAACTACGTCTGACCGCTACGATTGTAGAGGAAAGAAGGAAGTGACGTGGTCAGACAGAGAGGATTCTGGGTACTCGCGCATGGGCATTGGGGCATTACAGGGACTATTTCTTTTGGTTCTGTGGTAAGGTTTTACAATGGGGCAATCGCGTAGGAACACGATAGCAATAAGGTATGTGAAGGTAAGTTTTACAGACCAAATATGGCAGAAGGGTAAAAAGATTGGACTGTTGGGATCATGCCATCTGCTGGTATAATATACAGGGTAATTGTTAGTGTATTGTATAGTCTGGTTTCTTTGTATGCACAAAAGGCTGAAATAGGGGAGAGGGGAGACAACTTCTTATATATAACAGATCAGTCATACTGATTGGACTTGATACAAGTCATCCTAATAAACATTATTAAAGGTCAACCCAAACGGAATTTTTTTTGGTCTAAAAATCCTTAAAAATCATAGTTCATACTTCACTTTGTATGAAAAAAATATTGAAAAAATTCTAATCTGATCAGAAACACACGTAATATGGGAGCAAAGTGGGCTTTTTCACACTTTCACAGCTGGCTTGATGACGTCACGCAGGGAAGTTGCCGGAGAAAAAACAGCGGATAACATGGAAAGCGAGTGCAGTCAGAGCTCCGGTTCAGATGTCGATTCGAGCGATATCAGCTGCTTAGATGGAAATATTTTTCGCCAAGAAGATGAAATAGACATAGAGGAGGATGATGACGGGCAAATTAACAGTTGTTTGCAGACCAACGGTGGAATTCAGCCCTATCAATTTGAGCCGTACGGCTCCGATTCTGACAGTGACAACCACTCTGACAACGTGGAACTCGACGACGACAGGATTCGGAGAGGTCGTTTGTTGAATAGTGATTGGTATGCAACTTGACTGGAAACCTTATTATCGTCATCTATAAGAGCAAATGTCCATATATTTCAAACTGTATTGAATGTAGAACGATTCGGTGATGTAAAGAACGAGCACATCTGTGTTGTTATTGTTGTTACTGACCGAGGCAGCCTTTTCGAGGGGATAAACTCCGGGATTCGGCAGTATGGACAGTAAACTGTTAATAACTCTACTGATATACGTCCGATTTGAATTTTGTTTGTTTTCCCATAATCCCCATGAAATACCAATTTCAGAATTATATAGTTTGATAAAAAATACCTTGGACATTCATGGCGAAAAGTAAGCCAGGGTGAGTGGATCGGCATTCACATTTGCTCAATTTTCGACAAATTACCTCAATTAAATTGAAATCGAATGATATTCCCACAATCTCAAATGTCAAGGGATTATGAAAGTATTAGTATCACTCCTGTATTTACAGCCATTCACTCCAATTGGTGTTTTTTATTTATTTACTTATCAAGCGTATATATATTTATGAAAGATCATTTTAGTATTATTAAATAGTATATATGAAATAGAGACTCATCCAGTCTAACCTGTAGGTGCTCAAGCAACAAATGCCACGCGAGAGCGAGCAGGGCATGTACAGCCGTCTCCCTGCCCGAGGCCTCGCTTGCAGGCTAGGTTCGTTCAGCCGATGTCCGTGATAGATTCTCCTTGTCCGATTTCTTTGCCGTCACATTCTGATTGTTCTTAGGTTTGATAGTTGGAATAGCTGTTCTCTTTAGTTTTGGTTTGTACCCGAATTCAACTGCTACGCTGTAGATGTCCTCGAATGATGTCTAATTTCTGTCAAAATGTGCCGAGCAAATTATACGAGTACTGGCTCAGGCCCTCTTTCCACACTCTCGTGTTGCGTACAAATTTCGTCCAATTTGCAGCGATTTCTCGTCTTTAGGCCACAAATGAATACCAACACCGTCATCTGTAGTAAAACTGCAACCTCCCACTACACAACGGCATATTTAACAAATGATGTCCCGATACTCCGAAAATCTCCAGAAATAAGCAGCTACTTACGACTGTGGTATACGGCTTTAACATAGAGAATACAAGACGGCTTCCCTCCGTGACGTCACAGCTGGAATTGACAGGAGAGCTATTTTCACCTTTCAAACGGCAATATCTCGCCAACCACACTGCACAAAATTATGAAAAAAATATCATTATTTTCAGAATCGAAAGGACTATTTTTTTATATTTTTGACCTCAGAGCGTTTGGGTTGACCTTTAAGAAGTGGGACTGTGGCAAAATTTCACTGTCTTTTATAATCACAATAGGGGGAATAACTCAAGTATGACAAATGTTAAATACACTCAATAATATAATTATTATTACATGTAAATTGTAACTATATAGTCCACTTACACAATTTGAAACTTGAAATTCATTCCCCCGATTGTATCACATGGCATATTCAATTCCAAAAATATTGACAAAAATTGTAATACTGCTAGGTAAGCAAATTTAATTATCAGGTTCAGTCAAATGCTATTTTTTCCCCAGTGAAATAGTATACTGGTGGTATGTATATATAATACATGCCATTTTGTAGGCACCAATTTGGTACTGTTATATTGTGGGAGATCACCAATACATGTATCATCATAGATCTATACTTTCATTGCCTTTTACCTGTACTTTTGTTGATATCTTTAAGGTTGACTTTTTCACTGGCAGGGGAGTAAGCGTTGACAATTTGGGGGTTATACTGGGCGAATACCACCGGGTAGAACACCTGTTTATTAAGCACAGCGTTTGTCCGACAACGGTTCAGGAAGTCTCTAGTAAAAGTCACATCAATGTCACAGAAGAACAAAAGCTTGTCATTGGGGATCTCTTTTGTAGCCAAGTCGAGTGCAAAACCACGTGAAAATGGATGCCATGTGTGGATATACCTGAAGAAATGGCTACCATATTTGGCAGACAAGGCTTGGACCTTGTCCCGCACAGGGTCCTGCATAGAGTCCCGGTCTGTCATGAAGGATATAATGACCAAGACAACACGATCTGATAACTGCGTCTGGCTTTTCAACAAACAAACTCTCTCAAAGTTGTCCAGGAATTTCTGAAACTTCTCAACCACTTGGAAGACTGGCAAGAGGAGATAAATCTTGCTGTCTCGATCCATGATGCGTTGCTGCAACAGCTGCGCTGGACTGAATGGTTTGACGATGTCCAATTGATACACGTTGAACATTTGAGAGGGTTCTTGGCTTTCCAGGCGAGCGACTTTGGTCAGGTTCAAGGTCAGGCTATATTCCACCCCTCTCTGCGGATCTAACCTACGATAGGCTTGTATAACTTTTTTCAGTTTCCACTCCCCGACATTTTGATGTTTGAAGAGAGTCAGTGATTGGAAGATGATGTCCTTCAGATCATTCTTGTGATGACCTTTAAGGCCAATCTTTGGTTCGTCATCAAAATTACCAAAAATATGTTTCAAGTTCAAATATTCGTAGCGTAAAACATCATACATCGATTTTGGTCTATAAGACTCAGGAAGCTGAAGGTCAAAATCTGACCCAAGACTTTCGTCTTTGGAATTTTCAATACTGTCACGTTGAAATTTGGCACAGGCGGTCTCAAGGTCAATACCCTCAATACTTCTGACTTCCTGATAGAGATTCATTAGGAAATTAACGCAGAATCCTAGAATAAAACCTACGATATATTTGTAAAAACCTCGGTATTTCATGAAGACGACCATGCTGAAATGTAAATTAAAGTGAAACGAATGGATGTGACAATTAAAATATATGATCATGAACAGAAGACTAGATGTCTAGAAAAAATTGTATTGCACTGAATTGGTACAATAAAATTGAATTGAATTGAATTGAATTGTGCACACAGATCTTAAAAGATATTCGTAAAACAGGCAGGTATAACTTATAAATATGAAATTCTTTGAGAAAAATTATATCACGGAAAAGATAGCACTGTAAATTGACTGTCAACATGGTCAATTACAAGACTTCTGAGTAACATTGCGAACAGCATGTTTGAATTCCATCCACTTGAGGAAAGGCCCACTCTCTTGGCCTGACACAATGGAATCTGACATAATGTACAGAAGATTATCGTCCGCTGATTGGGACAAGCTGCCTGCCGCTAGACTCAACAGTCAAGAAAACTGTCCCACCACTCAATGCCCTGATGGTCAATCAGCTAGTACATCAAACTGGCTCTCATCAACTACTGCTCGTAACCTTGCCAACAAGATGGATCATCAATGACCTCAGATTTTGATGAGGATGTCACTCTTTCATGTTCAACAATTGTAACCATGGATATTGGAAGCATTCTGTTCTGGATGCCTGCCAAATTAAGGACCCCTGATCTGGACATCTCCAACTGGTTGAAGTTCAGTCTTCCTGATTACAAATAAAAGAGAAAAGATAAATGCATAAAAGAAAAACAATTATAAGGCCAAGATTTAAAAATCTTTTAATAACTATACCTTCCGAAAACTGTTTATCGGTTTATTTCCTGTAACATTTTATTTCATTATTGTTATGCTTGAACTGACAAAGGTCTGCCTAAGTTGTTTCAAATAAGTATTTTTCCTAAAAGTGAAAAAAATATAGTGCCACGGCACTGTAGCTCATCTGGCTGTAACTGAAAAAAGTAGCTGTAAGAAATTTTTACTGAAGAACTGCAATAGGGCGATTCCACGACAGAGAGTGAAAGTTGCTCAAATTTCAAACTGCTAGGATTGGACCATCTGTTGATTTTTTGTATCAACCAGTGCCTGAACTAAGACAAAATGAAGTTTTTGTCATTGACTGGTCCACATTCTAGAAAAAAATACCATTAAAATACCTAGCAAACTCAGACAGCCATAAAATGTGATTTTCTAGTAGGCCTCAAATTAAGATGTAAAATCTGAAGTAGTCATCTCAGTTTGGTTATATCTGATGTTAGTAACTAATAACCATGTATTCTAACATGCAAACTTGCCAAATTTGTGAAGTTGGCAAGACTATGTCATTTTCACTCAATATTCAATCCGATTATCACAATGTAACTTACGTGACAAATTTTCATGGGTCATTTTGTCAAAAGATAATATAGGCAATAGATATAAAAAAACTCTTCCCTCAATGAAACTACCTTATGTCCACTAGGAACATCCACCTCTTAACTTGGTAAAAAACAAATAGTTGGAATAGAAATTTAGGCGAGTGAAGTTGTGTAACTTACGTGACATGTCACGTAAGTTACAAAAATTGTCACGTAAGTTACATATACAAAACCATGTAAACTAGGAATAATTTTTTTGTCAAAAGCAAATCCAACTATTAAGTATTTCTAACTTTGTTACCACTAAAAGTATACTATTAGGATATCCTAAACTGTCCTTGCATACAAGTACAGGGTCCAGTCCCATAAATAATTCTAATGTTTTCACTGAAAATATGGTAATGAGTTTGGTAATTAATTAGAAAATAATGAACAGTTAAGTATCCCAGAAATTGTTCTTCCTGTATATTTACATCGTATTATTCAATTTCTAAACATTTCTGCAAGTATTTCCTGAATAAATACTCCAGAAACCCATCCCATGTAACTTACGTGACGCACATTTGTAACTTACGTGACACTGGTTAACAATCTTTATAACCCTTGTGGTGAAATATGGCGAAGTGACTGATGGCAACTATACTCATACCTACTAATTCATTGTTCAAGCTATCGCTATAGGTGAGAACTTTTAAGATTCTTCCATCCAAATCAGAGAATTTTTAACATACGTCAAATGACCCAAAACAATGCTAATTCTCTGAGTAACTTACGTGACACTTCTTTAATTAAGCCCAGATGCTAATTAGTTTCACTGAAATTAATCAAAAACCCATTCAAATTATAAGAAATACTTTTATTTAAGTGATTTGTTTTGTTATTGGTGTAGTCATGGCTGTTAATTTTGTCAAATGTTACAAATGCATCCCCATCGGGAATGAAAATGTAACTTACGTGACATGGAATCGCCCAATAGATGAGTTTCTAACTTGTGTTGTCCCCCCTGAACACTAACTGATCCATGCAGTAATTTCCTGAGCTTTCATGACAACAAAGTTTCATGGGAAATTCAAGATGCGGCCATAATGGATTTTCGAAATGGACCAAAAAAGGTATCTTGCACAACTGGACCACAAGGGGAACCTGTGTACCCAATTTGACAAAGATTCATGCAGTAATTTCCTGAGAATTCACGATACCAAAATTTCATGGCGAAACTCAGGATGGCCGCCTGGTGGCCATATTGGATTTTCGAATCGGACCAGAAAAGGTATCTTTTAGACCCCAAGGGGAACCTGTGTATCAAATTTGAGAAAGATCAATAAAGTAGTTCCCGAGAAATCGTGATAAAGTTTCATGGGGAAATCCAAGATGGCCAACTGGTGGCCATATTGGATTTTCGAGTCGTACTGAAAAAGGTATATTGTACAACTAGATCCCAAGGGAAACCCAATTTGAGAAAGATCCATGCAGTACTTCCTGAGAAATCACGATAACAATGTTTCATGGGGAAATCCAAGATGGCCAACTGGTGGCCATACTGGATTTTCGAATAGAAGCAGAAAAGGTACATGTATCTTGCACAACTAGACTCCAAGGGGAACCTGTGTACCAAATTTGAGAAAGATCCATGCAGTATTTCCTGAGAAATCGCGATAATAATGCTTCATGGGGAAATCCAAGATGGCCGCCTGGTGGCCATATTGGATTTTTGAATCAGGCCACAAAAGGTATCTTGCAACAACTAGAACCCAAGGGGAACCTGTGTACCAAATTTGAGAAAGATCCATGCAGTAGTTCCTGAGAAATCGCGATAACAAAGTTTCATGTTATCTCCATCACTCCCCTAACTGTCCCTTCTCCATCACTCCCCTAACTTTCTCTTCTCCATCACCCCCCTAACTTTCCCTTCTCCATCACTCCCCTAACTGTCCCTTCTCCATCACTCCCCTAACTTTCTCTTCTCCATCACCCCCCTAACTTTCCCTTCTCCATCACTCCCCTAACTTTCCCTTCTACATCACTCCCCTAACTTTCCCTTCTCCATCACTCCCCTAACTGTCCCTTCTCCATCACTCCCCTAACTTTCCCTTCTCCATCACTCCCCTAACTTTCCCTTCTCCATCACTCCCCTAACTTTCCCTTCAGGAGAGTTATTGATAACAGACACTATGGGTGTTTGAAAATGTTACTAATGTCATTTCCGTCATAACTCCCTTGACGGAAGTGACATATTTTTTTAAAAGGCCCAATATTACAGCATGGGTGATGTCATACACTGACAATGGTACAGATACATAAGGGGTCACGTCTAATTAATCGGGGCACTTTCTCGATGTCTTCGAGAAATTTCTCAGCTGAAACCGGGAGGGCAGAACCGGGACCACTGGCGCCGTCTCCCGGTTCTATCTGGATCGAAACGTTCCGGTTTTCGAGATGGGTATTAAATTAATCGCTAATCTCAATGGGGGTCCCGGTTTTGTTGCCATTAATTTGACCGTTTCACGCAATAATTAGGCGTATGATATGTTTTGTGGGTATGATATTTTCGGGGCACACATTATATACGCATATTTTGCTCCAAAATAAAATCTCCACAACGGATTGTTTTAAAGAGGTTTTTTCATGTTATTCAACATTTATCCGATATACTCATATCCTGTTTGAAGTCCAATTGAAAGAATACGTTTCATTTATCTATATAAATTATAAATATATGATTGAATGTTCTTATCTCACATCGATGATTGATTTTATATCTGGCTAGTATCGAAATGAGACAACTGGATGGAACCTGAATATTAATGAAATGGAAGCATGCCTTAATTATTTTTTCTATTTAATTATTTTGAACCAACATGGATCATTTCAATTGCAAAATTAAACATTTATAAATAATGTTGGTGTTTATTATCAAATCAAACCTGTTATCACTTAATGCCATAATTCCTCCATTTGGAGATCTACTGCAAACAAAATTATCTCCCCTGATCGCTGCGTCGATCGTCCGCCAGGTGGCGTGCTCTCCGCGCATGTCCATTCCTCTTTTTCCCATGCTGTGCAAGACCTGTTTTGAGTCAAGGCCGAGCAAAGAGGGGAGGATGGGTTGGGCAAATCAATCGTTGATAACAGGTTTGATTTGATAATAAACACCAACATTATTCATAAATGTTTAATGTTTATTTCTCAAATCTTCACCTGTTATCACTTAATGCCAGACTCCCAACAGAGGAGGTTGGGTAGCCGGCCTTGTGACTTGCTTTTGGATTAAGCGGAGCACGCCCTGTTCTGATTTTGTAAATCTAATACGCCTAGTAATATCAGGCCTCGATATAGTAGGCGATCGAACCGATCGATCACCCCTCGATCGCCTCAACGAGATTTCAGCAGAACGATAATTTGATCTCCCCGGTTATGTCGGGTGATCGGTAAAAAAGTTTATCGTGAACAACATGGTTCGGTTAAATTTAAAAGCATTGTTATTGTCTACAATCATAATAGCGAAGAAATTTCAATCAAAAAAGCTTGTAAAATGGTCCACATTCACGGAGTGAAATACCGACTGATATACTCTGTCATATCCCGCCATTTGCACAGCAGGTGTTTCCCGAAGGTTTTGAAGAACACGCTTTGTGATTGGTCAGCCGGATTAACTGGCTAATCACTGAGCTTGTTTCTGCCGAGTCCAACCAATCGGCGTAGGCCGGTGTTACGCAGTGCAAATAAGTCGCCCATTTTGATAACTTTGGGACCGATCGTCCTCTTCATTTATGCAGAATTTTATACGAAAGAGTGAATAAATTCCAACATTAACACGTAATTAAGATTCTACACATATTCCAGAAAGAAAGTGATGACAGGTGGGGCTATTTTTACGATATAATGCTCAATTTGAACCAGAAATAGATGGGCTATCTAGCGACTGGTCGATACACAATCGTCGGGATTTGACACGACGAAGTTTTATTGTTGACAGTTTTAGGTTTCTGGTTATTTCTCTTGTAGTAACAATTATTTTATTTATTAACTATGCAAAAAAAAACTTTGACAAAAACGGGTTGGGGGCTAGTCATGTCGTCATGTAATCTCTAGTTTTAGGTGATCGATTCAGGTGATCGATTGGTTACCTTGTCGATCTACTAGGAGATCAAAAAATCGATCACCTGGGTCAAAAATCAGGGGATCAATTTGTTGATCACCCCGTGCTGTCTTATTTCGAGGCCTGTAATATCATGATAATTCCCGTGTCGTATAGAAGCGTAGGGAGCTCAAGGTATTACAAGTAATGCGATGAGAGGTGGACTGTGTTCCTACCAATGTTCGCATACTTGGCTAGATAATCAGATGCCATCGTGATGCCTTGAAGTCCCTTTGTCTCTGACATGGTCTGTCTTCTATACTTACCGAATTGTCGGGATCTTGCTTGCTTGAGCGGCGCCCCCCCCCCCTCTTTTCTTGATGGAAACTAGTGGATTATATGCTGGGCTGCTGCTAACGGGCCCAACGTAGTCACCCTGTCTGTTTGTACAGACATGTCCCTAAGATAATAGTCAGCGAAGGTAGAGTTCACAGTCCATGCACAGGATTGAACGATCTCGTCCAGTGACAAGTTTTTCCAGAGTGGCCAGGACGTAGCAATAGCTCTAATCTCATGAGATGATGCCTTCGACAATAGGGGAGGAGCATCGATGGCGAGTTGGTATGTCCAGTGTATCGTCTTCCTTAACCAAGATGCAACTGTATTTTTCGTAATGTCCGCAGATGCTCCCGGATGTAGTGATAGAAATAGGAGACGTCTAGATCCTCTCGTAGAGTCTGTTCTCTGTAAATAGCATCGTAGGGCTCTAACTGGACATAAGACTCTGTCGTTCTCCAGTGGTCCTACGAAGTCTGTAAGTGCTGGGATCTGATACAGTCTTTGAGCACATGGTCCCTGACTTGTTGATTCATTCTTGGCAATGAATTCCGGGATCGGACGAAAGGATATAGTTTTCCAACCTGCGGTCCATGTCAGGGAGCTGCCTCCCAATGCATGAAGTTCGGAGACTCTAGTGGCCAGGGCGAACGCTGTTAGGAAGACTGTCTTGTAAGACAGTGCCTTGATCGTAGCCGACTGTAACGGTTCAAATGGTGGGCGTAGAAATGCACTCAGTACAACTCCAAGGTCCCACTTTGGTAATAGTTGTCTTGTCCGGCGGGACTGTAAGGCGAAAGACTGGATAAGAGCCGTAACGTTGATATCATGTCCAATATCAATTCCTGAAGTCAGCTTCATGACCCGGGATAACGCAGAACGGTATCCTTCTATGGTGCTTAACTTGAATTCCTTGTCTCGATGCAGGTGCAACAGGAAATCGGCTATCACTGGAACAGAGGCAGTGTTGGGATCGATGTCTCTGGTCCCACACCAGGTATGGAAGTAAGCCCACTTGGCCTGGTAAAGTCTAGAGGTGGATGGTCTGTTTGCTGTCGCCATCGCCTCTGTAACTGGCCTTGAAAACCCCTGGTCTGCAAGGGATTCCCTGATAATCTGCAGGCGTGAAGGTTGAGCCACTGTGGATCGTGGTGTAGGATACCCCGCCGTTGGTCTAGTAGTCGGCGCCACGGAGGTAGCTGACGAGGGAAGTCGGTCAGTAGCTGGACCAGTGATGGGAACCATGGGCGATGCGGCCACCACGGTACTATGAGCAGGATAACACTGTTGTGCTCCGTTATCTTGTTCAAGACTGCCTGAATAAGGGCTATCGGTGGAAATGCGTAGGCGATGAGGTTGTCCCAACTGAATGACATGGCGTCGACTGCCCAGGCTAGCGGGTCGAGCATCGGGCTGACGAAGATTGGTAGCTGAGTATTGTCCCTTGTTGCGAACAGGTCTACTAGGGGCTGTTCCCAAATCGATGACACTTGACGAAAGGCCTCTGTGTGGAGATGCCACTCCGTTTGTAGGACTTTGTCCAGGCGTGAAAGACTGTCTGCAATGACGTTCAGGTGACCGGGTACGTGTCGTGCTCGGATCCGGCATCGATGATTCTGTGCCCAGGTGAAGAGAGACCACGTCTCCTGGAACAGTAGTCGGGACTTCGTTCCCCCCATCTTGTTGATGTAGCTTTAATACTACTGTCGTGTTGTCCGATGCGATCATCAGAGAGCTGTCGACAAGTTGAGGGCTCCAGTGCTGGACTGCCATGTTCACTGCTGTCATCTCCAGTACATTGATATGTTGTGTCTTCTGTTGTGGAGACCACCTGCCGGCTATCTTTAACTCTCTCAGGTGGGCTCCCCAGCCCGTGAGTGATGCGTCGGAGAATAGATTCTCGTTCGGTGGTGACCAGCGGAGTGGAATCCCGAACATGACGTTCTCCCTGGACTGCCACCATTCCAGAAACTGATGCAAGTGCTGAGGAACTGGTACTCGGGGGGTTGATGGCCGAAGCTCGTAGATACGGCTGCAGGTTGAACTGTAACGGTCGTAGCTGAAGTCGTCCGTACTGTGTCAGATCCTGAGTTCATGTCAGCAATCCCAGTAGACTTTGCCACAGACGTAAGGGTTGTGATTGGGAAGATAAAAATCTTTGGATGATAACCTGTATCTTTGTCCAACGTTCTTCCGGGGGCAGGATGATCCGTTTCCGTGTGTCGAATACTGCTCCGATGTATTGTCGTCTCTGAGCAGGCTCTAGTTCCGACTTCGTTGGATGTGGGATGAATCCGAGATACTTCAGGAGTTGAATGATGAATTGTATCTGGGACTTGAGTACTGACTTCCTTGACCCCCACACAAGGATGTCGTCGATGTATGCCTCTATGTTGATACCCCTTAGGTGAAGGAAGGCCATGATTGGTGACGTGATTCTTGTGAAGCACCAAGGGGCGATGGAGATGCCGAACGGCAGGGACCTGCCACTCGAACCGTCTCCCGGCGATGATGAATCGAAGATATCGACGATGATGTTGATGAATGGGAACATGAAGGTATGCATCCTGGAGGTCGATGGAGGCTAGCCAATCGTCCGGTTGTAGGCGGGACCGTAATGCTGGAACTGATGTCATTTTGAAGTGTGGAGGTGGCGCCAGAGTGTCATTGAGCCGACGTAGGTCTATAATCATGCGAAGCTGATCTGTATCCTTCTTGGGAATGAGGAAGACAGGACTGTAAAATCCTGGACTTTCTTCTTCCGCGGGTAATTCTCTGACAGCGCCCTTGTCCAATAATACTTGTACTGATTCCAGTAATGTCTGTACATGTTCTGGCCGAACTGGAAGACGTGATGGTTTGGGTCTGGTGATGAGCCTGGGGTACTCTAGAAAGGTGAGGAAAACTCCATCTCTGAGAGATCTGGTGACCAACTTGTCGTTTGTGATAAGCTTCCAGTTCTGCCAGAAGATCCGTAGACGTCCGCCCACGACCGGATGATTGAATACTTGAAATTCTGGAAGGATGAAAGGATGATGATGATGGGTTAAAAGCTGAGGCTGGGAACCGTCAATTCCGACGGTCGGGCTTTCCTCTGCCCCGGTCAGAAGATTTTGCTCCTCTGCCACGAAACTGTCCTTTCCCGTAGGGACGAAAATTCTGCTGGCTGTCCTGCTTGTGTAGACTGCCTGAGTCCTGACGTGACGGCTGTGCAGAACGTCCTCCTCTGGTCGACTTGCCTTGACCTTTACCCTTGCCCTTGACTTTTCTGTAAGCCAGGGCTCCGATAATGCGGGAAGTCTTCTCGTCATTGACGGCAGGCATGACCGTAGAGATGGCTTGGTTAAAGAGATACTCGGATGATAGGGGTTGCTGTGCCAGTTCGTTCTTTACTGAATCCAAAACCTCGGATTTGGGATGTTTCAGGTATGCAGCTCGTCGAGCCTGCACCATCGTAGCGTAGGTAAAAGCCCCTGTATCCATGAGATCCACGTTGGCCTTGTTCATGGAGTCGATAAAGGCGCTGAGGAAATCCATCTTGGGCCGTGAGAAGGTCAGGGATCCATCTTTATGCTTCTTGTCTGGATCCTGCATCACCCTGGAAATAGCCGTCAGGAACCAATCGGAGTATGATGTAATTCTGTGTTGTGTCAGCATCATGTCCTCCACAGCACAGGCCTGCTTCTGTTGGAGTACCACCGCTGGTGTCTTCGTGAAGTTCAACAGTCTGTCAAGATCCGGGTCCGACTTCGGGGCCTTGAACGGTAGGTTGTCTCCGTGAAGGGTATAAGTCTTGAAAGGACCGGGTTTCTGGAGAGATTTCTGAGTCTTCAATTGTCGATCCAGTACGTCATATAGGGTGGCTGATGCCGGAGATGGTGCGCAGGTAGGCGTAGCTTCCTCCTCAGAAGGCTTGTTCAGGCCGTAGAGAGATGCCGCTGTAAGTTTTCTCCGTTTCCGGGCGGGATCAGCAAGTTGCTTGTCATCGCCGGCCACCGGTCTGGGCATCTCTGGAATCAGCGTGTGTACCGCCGCTATCCTGGCTTTGAAAGGTATCGCGTCCTTGTTCTTGTCTTCTACCTCCGTCTGATGGGAGGAAGGTGACTCTGTATGAGATGAGGATGCCGAAGAAGTGGAACGTCGTGCGTGATCCTCATAGTCCGAACCTGAATCTGCGTCGCTAGAAGAATGGGGTCGTGTCATCTCACGGGTCTCCGGTGAAGGAACCTCTGCCCCGGTAAGGGGGTGTGTAGCCGGGAGATGACTGTGCTTCTTGACCAGGCTTGCCGTGGAAGGTATCCATGGAGCAGAAGTCTGTTCCTTGGGTGCAGTGGAGTGGTGATCCACGGGTTCTTGTTCATCTCTGGACTTCCCTTTATCCCGATGCTCCGGTCTATCCCGATGCTCCGGGCTACGGTGATGGAGGGTGGACGTCCGCTCCTCGCCATCTGTGCGTCGTGCTTGTTGACGGGAAACCGGTGAACGGCTTCTCCCTCGTCTGGTGTAAGGTCGCTCCGGAGTATGGTCCCTGTAGTGACGACTCCGGTAGGCTGGACGTTCAGGATAGGAATCTCCGCGTTGTAATGGTGTACGACTTTGTCTACGAGATCTGCTTGCCGTAGTACGGCTCCGTTGTGCGGGTCCAAGCTGAAGTAGAGGCCGGCTCACGGCGTTCTGGCTGAGTCCGTTCCTCATAAGTCCGTGTCCTCTTGGATGTGGAGTCCCGGTGATCTGTATAAGTCCGTTCTGCTTGAGTCCGTGACTTGTCAGATGTAGATTCTCGGCGTGCTGGATAGGTCTGTGTTGTCTCCCGCTCCGGGGTACGGCTCCGGACTGTAGTTTCTTCCCGAGGTGCCGTTGTACGGCTCTCTGGATAGGGCCGTGATGTGTTGGAGTCCCGGTGCTCTCTATAGGCCCTTGGCTTGTCCGACTCCCGGCGTTCCGTATAGGGCCGTGACTTTTCTGTGCCGTGATCCCGGTGAGCTGTGCTTGTGCCGGGGTCCCGCTGTGGTGATGGAGTCCGTGGTCTTGATAGCCAGACTGCCTTCCTCGCCGTGTCCATCTGTGTCTCCGGGGTACGGCGTTTCTTGAACGGGTCCCTGTTAGAAGACTGTTCTTCCTTGGGTTGTGGAGACTTGGATGAACGGGAGTTGATATCCGAGGACTCGGCTTGATCCGTATCTGTGACGGGGCTGTCTAGTAGAGTCCGTATCGCCGTGGCTTGGTCTTGACTGGTCTGCACTTTGTCCTTTGAAGGTACCGTCGACTGTAAGACTGTGCCACTGGGCTGTATATATGGGCTTGCCGTTGTCGCTAAAGTTGAGTCCTCATTTAGCGATAGGTCATAGATAAGGGCCTGGTTAGCTTCTGCTTTCTCAGTAGGTCCTTTCTTTTGATCGCCGGCTGCCCTCAGTAGTTGACTACGTCTCGCTGTAGCGTAGTTCACCCAGGTAGAGTCGTCCCAGCCTATACATTCGGCACAGGTAGTTAGCCTGTAGCATATCTGTGCCCTGCATTTAAAACAAAAGGAATGTGAGTCCTTTTTAATCAAAACTGACGACATGATTCACATCTCTTACTATTCCGGATAGTTTGGGTGACTACGTTAGCCATACTGACTTACTTGACCAAAAAAAATAACCCGAGGGTGCGTCTATAATAAGCCAAAAGTTACTGTTTACAGGAGCTCTTCAAAAACAGGTCTTGTAACCAAGACTGCAAAGGAAAAAGAGGAATGGACATGCACGGAGAGCACGCCACCTGGCGGACGATCGACACAGCGATCAGGGGAGATAATTTTGTTTGCAGTAGATCTCCGAATGGAGGAATTATGGCATTAAGTGATAACAGGTGAAGATTTGAGAAATAAACATGAAGGTTATGTTAAATGTTTGACCGGTGTATTAACCTCTGTTTATAATTTGTTTTATAATTTGGTGTTATTCAATGCAGAGAATTCCTATCTTGTGATATAGTTCAAATAAGGAGATTATATCAACACAGTTTTTTTCCTGATATATAAGCTTGCGGGGAAGCTGTTAGGGGAAATACTGACAATTGGAACTAGAGGTGTTGATAATTCACACGACAGTTGGTCTGAAAATCTTCGGCTTGAAACAACAGAGGCTAATTTAATTAAAGGAAAAAACCCCTGAAACAATACTTTTGGGGGGCTTGATAATATACTTTAGTAAACAAGGAGTTGTCATCAGTTCAGTTCAGTTCAGTTCAGTAGGTAAATCCCTCCTCTTTGTAGGAGCACCTCCGTATAGGAGTACATATTAATATACAATCAATTGGAACCACTCAACATTTATAGCTCAACTATCGTGCTGTGAAGTGAACATTTATACAATTCTACAATTGGACGAACTACTATCCTGAAAGTGCTGTGATAGTCTAACCATGTGAGCTTCCTAGCGGTGTATGCGAAGTACTACTGTGAGTGGATTTATATAGCGGTCACTGAAAGACACCCAGGTACTTTATTCCCCAAGTGCCTCCGCTGGTGAAGGTCTAGCGTAGCAACTAGTTCCACCATCAGTCCATATTACCCTGGACACCGAATCAGTCCAGCGCCTTGTGAATATGCGAGTATATATGTAAGCGGTCACTGGCGAGGGGCGAACCCACGCCAGCTGTACATAGCACTCCGGGTCAGAGTCAAACACTCTAACTACTTCGGCCACGACACGCTCTTGGGCCATCCTTAAAAATAAGTTTGTTGCACGTAACCCGACCGACCGTCCAAAAATCCGCCGACTGGAAACTTTTTTCGCCGATTTTCCGACCGGTCATCTTTTTATTTTATTTTGCAATGTCAGAATTATCTCCCCTATCTCCTCTCTCGGGTAAACGTATGTAAAACGTTCGCCCAGCAAAAGCAAGCAGGATTTCACTCTCCAGTAGTCGGCATGTGAGCTTATGTCACACTTTTTGAAGGCATATCCTCCATGGCCCAGTCCGTAGGGGAATGCAGTTTTCGTCGACCACGTGTATATGGCGGGAAGTTCCCCCTTCTGTTTTGTGTTTGGGTTTGATGGAGAGTCGAGAGGACAATAAACACATCGAGAGGCAACAGCAACACAGGATGGGAAAAATATTTCAAAACGGTTGGTTATTAAAACCTGCCATACAGAGCTCTGTCGCGAATCGATGTGGAACGTAGACATGTTTAGGACTGCCACCACCGTACACCGACAGATTCTGAGACTGACGATGTTACAACAACAACGATGTTTGGATTTCTACTTTTATCCGAGAAGACTTCAGTGTGCCTAAATGCAGAAAATCTATACTGCTTTGTTGTTTAACCGAAACTTTATAACCCTCTATGTCGGTGGCTTCAGCGGTCTTGACAAATTAGACCCGTTTTAGCTTAATTTTGACATTCCGATGTCGGCATCAAATACGCTTGTCAGAATTCCACCTCGGACTAAATTCCACGAAAAGACACAGCACAGGCGGCTGGGACAATCTATATGCCGGCGCCATATTGAACGTACGTAAAAAAAGAGAAAAGGCTGGAAACGGTGGTCAAGGCTTCTCGCCAAACGGGCGTAAATAAAGCTTTATCTTCTCCAAAAACTATACCACCTTTCCCCTAGGACCCCCAGCGATGCTCATGCACACTTGGGTCGTCAACCCCAGGTGTTTTATCCGAGTTTTAGCTGTCAATTCAAAATCAACCCATTGGACTGTTTACCTGAGACAATGACCCAGTTTACATCCGAATCGCCATTCCTCGGTCCTTTCCGCCTCCGTTGATCCGCTGGTAGGTCATGTGCTCCGGCTGACGCGTAGGGGATTTCCAACTCGAGTTGGTCGGAGCGGAGGCGGAAAGGACCGAGGAATGGCGATTCGGATGTAAACTGGGTCATTGTCTCAGGTAAACAGTCCAATGGGTTGATTTTGAATTGACGGCTAAAACACCTGGTGTTGACGACCCAAGTGTGCATGAGCATCGCTGGGGGTCCTAGGGGAAAGGTGGTATAGTTTTTGGAGAAGATAAAGCTTTATTTACGCCCATTTGGCGAGAAGCCTTGAACACCGTTTCCAGCCTTTTCTCTTTTTTTACGTACGTTCAATATGGCGCCGGCATATAGATTGTCCCAGCCGCTTGTGGACACAGGTTAGAACTTAGTATTTGCCTCATTGTTGTCAGTAAATTAAATTACGATGTATTTTTAATCTGAATAAAGGAAGTACCTAAGTATTCAATAAAAGCACACCATATTTTAATTTGCGACGAGGAAGGGCGGTAATGATGTTAATGATTAATTTGAGGTAATTTTATCAACTCCAAATGGTAATGAACAACCTTCTGTATAACACTGAGAGGATTTTTTTCTTTCCTGTCACAATTTTGGCAAAAGTGTGTCTGATAGTGGTATATGTAAATTTTTTTTTGACCAGCTAGTCACTAGTCTACATTGTCAAGAATGTGTTCAAGGATGTTGATGTCTTCTAAGAAATAAAACGTTACACAAGCCTGAATTTAAGAATATCTTGCTTAATACCTTGAAGATAACTAGTTTTCTATACTGAAATAATTTTGCTGCCAGACAAAGAGTATTTTTCAAATGACCTGCTTAGTATCTGAACAAAATCACACTAACCCCTTCCACCCTCCCCAAAATGAAAACCTGATCTAAGAAAAAAAAAAAAAAAATTACCTACCTACCGACCCAACTTCCTGAGGTAGGATCGGGTTACAGCCAACAAACATATTTTTAAGGATGGCCATGTGCATCTATAAAGCCTGTTTGTGCTGTACCAAGTAACTGAACTAAAAAAATCCAAACACTTTATAATATCCAGTCATTGAGCTAAATTTCCTGTGGAATTTTGAAGTACAGATATACCTAGCCCAGGAATGGCTGTAGTCTCGAATGGCTGTGTAACCGACTACAGCCCAGGTTCCTCTAGTCCAATAAAATGGATCGTTCAGGCTCTTGTTTAATATGCTGGAGTTATTGGGAGCCAGAACGTCCTATAGAAAATGTCATTTTGTCCATAGGAGCCACGCTGACCACCACAATGACCCCTAAAAATTCACTGTTTTTGTCGAAATACAGCAATGCCATGTCTACTCACCATGCAAAAACTGTTCTCTGATATGTTTTCATCCAAGTCGCACCACTAGTAATTGTGGATGGGTCCGCAATAAATTATATCAAACCGTCAAAGTTAGTGTGTCGTAAATTCACCAGCCATTTTTTCTCCTGGAAGCATGGCTTCCTCGTAGTAGAACGACAAACAATAGAATGAAAGCGAGACCACGAACACCACGTGTCACAGCCTGCGGTCAAGGTTCGTAGGCGAAATGAACACGCACTGACACGGGGAACAAAAAAGGGGCTGTCATTTGCGAATCGGCTTTCCGCGAGAAAATCCTAACGTGTAATATTTGGGGAGTGGGAGATACGTTGAAAATTCAAATATGCCTTTGAAATGAGAGCCTACAACAGTAATATATTGTTGGAGTAAACCTACTTCATTCTGCGAATATATTTCAATAGACGAAATATTAATCAAAAGTCGCCAAATTTTCCTTTTTCAAATATTAACTTAACAGAGGTAGTATTCCGGATATATCGAGATTTATGGATTATTCAAAATCTCCCAAAAAATTCCCGGATTTTCCGATTTGATGTCTCACCCGACCATGTTGTTGTTCTCGCTATTTCCGTCAATAATAAATTTCCGTTCACCATTGTAGTAAACAAAAAATCTCTTGGCTTGACTCAAAAATATAAATTATGTGATTAAAAATCGAGTTGTGGGGTTTAATAAGTTCGAAATAACCAGTTCCCGAGTGATCACAGTGCGATCTCCCCGCAGAGTGTTGTTTCCCAAAATAGACTCAGATTATATGCAGAGTGGCTGCTAAGTAGGTCAGAGAATGCTCACTGCCTGTTGCTCTGTCTGCAGAGACTGAGTATAGGGTGTGTAGTTGTCTCGTGAATGTAATGGAAAGCAGTACGTTACTTCGTGTTCATCGGCGCCAGTTTTCAACGCGGCATTAGCCCCTTTTTGTCCCCCGTCAGTGTCAGCGCATTTTAAACTTGACCGCGGGTTGTGTCACGTGGTGTTTGTGACGTCGCTTCCATTCTTTTGTTCTTCATTTTACTACGAGGAAGCCATGCTTCCAGGAGAAAAAGTGGCTGGTGAATTTACGACACACTAATTTTGACGGTTTGATATAATTTATTGCGGACCCATCCACAATTACTAGTGGTGCGACTTGGATGAAAACATATCAGAGAACAGTTTTTGCATGGTGAGTAGACATGGCATTGCTGTATTTCGACAAAAACAGTGAATTTTTAGGGGTCATTGTGGTGGTCAGCGTGGCTCCTATGGACAAAATGACATTTTCTATAGGACGTTCTGGCTCCCAATAACTCCAGCATATTAAACAAGAGCCTGAACGATCCATTTTATTGGACTACGGTTCCTCTAGCTCCGGTGTAGCCTTGTTCCATACTACGTGAGAACAACGCTACGGCTGCAAGCCAGTCACCAGATCGAGTTGTTGGGAAATTGCCGTACGGGCAATATTTGCCAGACCAATTGACCATAACCAATAAAATAATTCGATTCTATGTCCACTTACCTTTCATAAAAATCCTTGTTTATGAGTGACCGTCCGTTTTTAGCTTGGCAAGAGATCGAAACTCGGACGAGGGGGTTATACTGTCCATGTAAAACTTATCGATGTAAAGATGGCGGCGATGTGGACAGTTTTACCCCCCCCTCATCCGAGTTTCGATCTCTTGCCAAGCTAACAGCGGACGGTCACTCATAAACAAGGATTTTTATGAAAGGTAAGTGGACATAGAATCGAATTATTTTATTGGTTATGGTCAATTGGTTCGGCAAATATTGCCCGTACGGCAATTTCCCAACAACTCGATCTGGTGACTGGCTTGCAGCCGTAGCGTTGTTCTCACGCAGTATGGAACAAGGCTACACCGGAGCTAAGGTTCCTCCTATACACAATACATCCCACACATTGTGTTCTTGTATGTGCAGCCGTTAAATCTTCCGTAACGGAGGCGTTTCGGAAGTCAAAAGGTAAAGGGAAGGAACTACAGCTGTGTAGGGAAAAACAGCCACGGCCACCTACACAGCAAAGGTTCTAGCTAAGATATACCATAACAACATGTCAACAACAACAACATGTGCATGGAGAATGTCCACCATGTCCTGGAAATGACCTGGATTCGACCCGTGTGTATCTTCTGCACAGCTGGATCCCAATAAACTGGTCACTTTGAGCGGCTCAGATTAATTATCTTCACTTGAAGTACACGTATTCTTACCAAAGTTTAACGGGAAATCCACATTTATTTTGAAACCTGTGAACACAGTCTGGGCGCTGACATATTGAAATAGCCCGGATGATGTTCGATCTACGCATGCGTATCGGATGCAATCAGTTCTCCGGAGTCTTGCGGTTGACAACGCACGTATTTTCACTCTGACATTTGACGACTCGACGTTTAATTTCTCTGGTGAATGTGGAGTCAAATAACTTAGACCTAGTTTGATCGAGTCAAAGTTTATCCTGAAAGAGAACAATGCTGTAACTGTCACCTTCCACGATGTTTGACGACGGCAGCTGTGTCAGTTTTTTCTTGGGAGTGGCAATCCTCCTGTCCGATGTTTTGGTTGAGGTTTGTATATAACAACAACAACAATATGTTCCGTTATTCAAATTGTTCAAACTGGTTTCTTGTAGTAATGGACGGGAGGCTCAGAAATGATCTCAAAATGATCTCATTGTCAAAACAACACGATTGAACAGAATATAATGGAATATAATAGATTTTACTAGCTAATCATAATAAGGGCATGAGAATCACAGATTGTGTTGTGAACATGTTGAGGAATATAATGGAGAACAATAAGTGAGGTGGAAGTTACCTGCCCTCCAACTGGCTGAGCGAGAGACAATGGTACAGGGGGTGTAAAGAAGCCTCAGCAGTGAATCTGCGACATGTCGGCATGCAAGATTTCGGCTCACGACATTTTGGCATGCGACATTTCGACACAAAATATTCGGGAGATGCACAAGTGCAGTCACGTGGTACATTTTGGGTGAGTTCCGGCCGACTGCATATGGGACGTAACCTGCGGGAGATTTTGACGGTCGCGAAAATAACATTGAAATCAATGGGAATTTTTTTTAAAACGAAGTTTTGCAGTTTGATTCTGGTAGATAATATTTCAGAAGTGCATTGGCTTTCAAGCAAGACAACTTCTATAATTTTCACTCATATGCAACAGATGCTGTCAATGAAAAACTAGGGTGCTCCATGCAAATCTTACGACGCCAAACGACCGGAACTCGCCCAGCAGGTCATGTGATCGACACATGTGAAAGAGGCGAATATGCGACACAAATTGATTGAGCTACTGTCTGTCCCAGATAATATATTCCAAGACGTTTTCGGCGATATTTCGGAGACAATTTATCATACAGCATTGAAACTTCACACAGTATATCAACTAAAAAATACAATTTTTTTCCCCATATTTCATTAAAATCTGTTGGGAATTGACGAAAATCACCAATACCTACCATGTTATTTTGGGGCTACGATGACGTTGATCTGCCAATGTTATAACATGCAGGCTTGACGTCATGACATTGAAAAATAACCTACAAATCTCCCATCTAATTCTTGTTTTCGCGATTTTTTCAGAACTACTGGAAGGATTTTCTTGATACTTTGGAATAAAATTGGTACTTTTTAGTTTATCTCCTGTGTGAAGTTTCAATATCCTCCATTCAATTGTCTCCGAAATATCGCCGCAAACGTCTCGGATATATTATCTGGGACAGACAGTAGGTTGGGTGATTGATGTTGTCATCATAATTGAACAATAGCGAGTACAACATTTTATAGCATTGACTGTGCAGAACAATGGAGCAACTAACCTTTATCATTGTATCCCAGGCTATTCTCAAACTGATCACAAATCACTGCACGTTCTGTAGTTATTGTTTATCTGTAAATTTAATACCCACTCTTAAAACTGAGGGTATTTATCACAGGTGCTGTGCAGTAGAATAGAATAGAATAGAAGAGAATTTATTTGCTGATCACAAGCTTCCATACAAGGCATAAAAATATAGATTAATATTAATGATTGTAATTGATTTGACAATAATTAATCACATATAAATCACAGATTGATTTAGTTAATGATTGCATATGATTTGACAATGAATGAATAAATAATCCATAAACAATCCAAAAAAAAACACATCAAACATATAAAAAAAACCCATCAAACATAAGAAAGGCAACTGTAGTTCGCCAACAAAAAACACCTCAAGACAGGACACTGGATGACACGGTCAATAGCAGTATAAAAGAAACATCACATGGTGCTACATGTATGTATGTCCTCCCAAATTTGCTGTTTTATCTCTTATGTGTGAGACATTAGGCAGCAGGCAGTGTTCAATCACTCCATGCATATTGTCTCTTTTGTGCACAGTGATGCAAAGAACGACTCATTTCCCCGACTTTACATATCTATAGTAATGCAAGGAAAGACATATTTATGGTGGTAAGATTTGGTTTGCTCCCAGTATCCCACAATGTTCCCGCTATCTGAGAATTGTGCTCTTTTGAGAGTGCCTCGCAAATTATGCTTTTTTGAGATGTTTTCTTTGCCTTTGACCTTGATATGAACATCTGCATTTGTTTATCTATGACCCGATCATTCTCATGATGAAAGCTTCCCTGTCCATGCAGTAGTGCCAATGTTCTAAGATCGCAGGCTAGTTGGTTAACCTAGAAATTCTTGGCTGAAGGGCTAGGCTATACTCTAGGACCTAATCTGGCTCCTATCAGCATTGGATATTCTGACGTTGCCATTGGCATGCAGTGCCCTTGTTGCTGTAAAACAAAACAAAACAAAAATAATTTAGAAATCATGAGTGAATATTCTTTCCAATTTAATGTAGCTCTGTATGGCAGTCTTCTTTAGTTGCTGGAACATGCTTTCAGGGAGCTCCATTTTGGAGTTCTACCCAGGTTGATATAGCAAATTATGTGAATCGGAACACATTCCTTTGACACAGTGATTCCCAGGCCAGATGACATCAATGAAGTGTCCTATCCCTCTGTACCACTCCCACTACATGCTGACAAACTGTCATGTCATCCCATTAAGGTTCATTAAAATTAATGGTTCTTTTTATCATCACATGCATGCTCATCAGGAAAGGGCAGCAGGTGTGCAAATTTTATTTTCATTCTTAATTTGACCCATTAATTTTAATCGGCGCAAAGTTACTAACAATAAACACTTGCATATATGTGTGTTTAAAATGCAGCCAAGAAGGTGAGAAGCAGCCCACACAATTCAGAAAACTCTGAGTAATGTCACATGTACTAAAATAATTCCTATTTAACACCATGATGATGTTAAACATTGCTGAGGTGAACTGCTTATGTTCCGGCATTTACCTTGGCACTTGTTGATTGCCAAGGTGAATTGTGTGGGCTGGAGAAGATCTGCAAAAAATGGAGAAAAAAAATCACTTTTAGGTTATGGATGTATACCAAACTTATGGTATACATTGCCTATGGGGCAAAGAAGAACTCTTATTTTATTTTGAGGTCAAAAGTCAAGTTCACCCAGACCAGAAAACTTTCAATTTGAGACATCTCCTGTTCCAAGTTAAGAATTTGATAAAACTTTTGATTATAATTCGCCCATGCATTAAAGAAGAACCCCATTTATTTTGAACTGAAATAGTGATGGTCACCTACATACACATGTAGGCCAGAAATTTACAAAAATGGATAATTGATATCTACAGTTGGTATTATTTCTCAAGTGTCAGACTAACAAGGAAGCCTATTGGTTTTCAAGTTTGTACATCCATTCATCCATCAGTCTCAATCTCAGTAAACTCAGATATAATATCACAGAAATTATATCTGACTTCAGCTCTATCCTGTGCGAATTTGAAACTACATTTGTTAGCCAATCGGGTGGCTAGCTTGGAAGAACAAATTCAAAATCACGCCCACAATAATTACACACGGTACCACGTGGTCTAATATATTTATCCTGAAACAGTAATATGGGATCATTTCCATACAGTGGCAGTGCGCATGGTAAGCTGTAAAGATCAAAGAGTTTACTCGCGCCAAAAAGTCTGGCTTTGTTGGGGAGTAGAAAATATCAAAAGATTGTGCCGTGTGAAGATGTTAATCTCCGTGATCTAAACATCAATCAGTGTGATTTGAGAAAAGGTAGAAATTGTCGTGATGGGCTTATGGGATCTCGTAGAATATCGGCGAACATTTTGCATGAAGTTTTCATAGCGTTACATGTACATCTAGATGGTATTCCCCTGATTTACCATCTTCGTTGACCTAGATTGCCATGTGTCTGTGACTGTAAACTTTTATTGTCTGTGCGATATGTGTGTCTCCTATTCCAGGGTTTGGATTGTTACTAAACATGGGAAGTAGAAGAGCCCTATTCATTGTGAGGTCAAAAGGTCAGATCGAAAATCTGATATATAAAAAGGAAAATTATTTGTTGATGCTATAATCACTGTAACACAGGATTTCAGGTACATGTACCTTTGAGGCCAGTCTGTCTTCTCTGTTCTCTGTGCAAGATATCTCACTTATATGATGTGAATTATCATCAAACTTTGGGTGTACATGTACATGTACAGATGTTTAACCTTGGAGAAAAGGGAAGTCATAAGTCACTGAAGTCGGATAGTCCCAAACAACATTTAGGCCATCCAAACAAAATGTTGTGTTTGAGATAGGCCTAATCATACCTACGCAAAATAATTAGTTTTAAGTAGGCTTAAACAATTTTTTTTTAATATTTTTTTTTTGCCAAGAATTTCCAATTCTTAAGTTTAACAGTTAAAGCTTTCTGCGATTGACTTTAAGTACATGTACATGGAGGATGAGAATTTCCAAGAAAGTGGAATAGGCTGGCAGCCTGGATAAAGAGCAATCTAATTAAAATTAAATCCTATCTGCTCCCCATTTGGATATTTCGCTTGTACATGTAGGATCTAACAGGCTTGCAGTAACTCGCGTGTTAACCAATCCCGAGAAGGCTTCATAGTGCTTTGAAGGGAACATTGATGACAAAGAATTTTTGGTTGGCTCAGCTGAATTAGCCGGCTCACTGACCGGGTGTCTTTTCATGTTGCTGCGGTCCCGACATCGTGGCGCCATAATGTGGGGTAGATATATGCAGACCTCTCAACTTTAAAACCTCCCAAAGAGTGAGATTTAGCGACTATCCCAACACTTAAGGCGAGGGTCCAGGGGCCGCCTAGGCCCCGGAAGCTCTGGGGTTCTAGATGGCTAGAAACGCGTTTTGGGCAATTTTAGAGGAATAAAATCATAAATCACCAGTTAGTTTTTTACTCATTTTTTTTATTGTTTTGTTTGTTTTTCTGATTGTTTTGCTGATGGAAGTAAGAATATTGCTTTATATTTGGAAGGCCTATATGATATTTGTCACCAATTATATTGCATAGGCCTTATACATGATGTTACATGATGTATATGTGATCAAAAAAATTAACCACCCACCTGGTATTATTTCATCTCCATCATTAAAATATTGGAAGCGTCATGCAAGTCCTGACCGCGTGTCAAACATTTTGACAGCCTGGTTCCCGATACTGCGTTGTGCGTATTATAGGGCCTGCGGGTGCCCGATATGACAGGAAGCCGATGAAACAGGTTTAGAGCGGAAACGTATCATATTTAGTCCATCAGGCTGTCAATCAGGCATAACAGTAAAGTATTAGAACCCCAAAAGAAGCATCAAATTGATCTACAAGTGTCACACAATATAGTACTGGGCCATTATCTTGAACGCAAGAATGACGACGACGGTGATTCCCATTGGACAATGTCACATTCCTGTGCGCCGTGTGCGTCGGACACTGACAATTTTGAACAAAAGACTCGTGTTTTACAGATTTTTTTATTGAAGTGGCGAATGCGTGAGATTCATAGGTGGCTGCGTGAGAGCGTGAGATTGAAACCCAATGCGTGAGTCTCACGCCGAATGCGTGAGACTTGATAGGTCTGTATATGGACTGATCTTTGGTGTAAACATTGGGGTAAATGGGCACAGTGAACCTATCTCCCCTCCCCGACTGCAAATGGATGAGTCCAGATGCGACCATGATGTCATGTAATGCTTTTAAATATCCATGTTTATGGGCGCCTAGAACACCAAATTCAATTGAAATATGTAAGATCCTATATAGCGACATGTACGATTGGGGAGCATTGATAGGATATTAATTTATTAAGATTGGATAAAGAGACAGATCCTGATAAAAATACCAGAAATAAAAACTGAATTGTTGAGAATACTTTATGGAAAAACCCTTCATAAGAAAACTACACTGAAACATGATTCAGGTCGGTTTTGTCTGACCTATATACATGTATTGTTGTAGTTTATGTAAATAAACGTGGTGGTCCAGGCCTGAGCAGAATAATTGTGGTTCAGTTTTAATCTTTAGAACCATGTTCATACAGTTCAGACTAGATTAGTCTGAGGGGATTACAGTGTGTACAGGTACAGAACATGATAATCATCACTCCACACCTGTGTCAGGTGTACATCTGCTAATTAACCCTGTTGATTAGACTGGCTGAACTGGACAGATGTGCTGGTACATGTATTTGAATTTGTCACTGATATAAAAAGATGGTCAGAACACAAACCAGAGGATCAGATAATTGTGAACTGTGACAGAATACACGCCTTGCCAGTCGTCTAAAAATAGCAAAAACTGCCATGTTTCCTTCCCATAGACTGCATAGTGCAATGCGAACCACGAGTAAACGTTTGCCTCACGCGCCATGCTGTAAGTAGGCACGGACTGAAAATTGATGGAAAAAGTTATTTCAAAGGATTTTTTACATGATTTCTTCAGACTACTTTCACTCTAGAACAGTTCAGTGATATTTCAGGCCCCTGTCAGCTTCTGACACTGTCTTTTAACAAACTTGTGATGATGATTCCCCGAGGCCCACGTGGAAGGCATTGCTATACATCTGAATTTTACTCCTGAAAAAGGGGCAATAACTCTTCTTTTTTGCCACTTTCAGACGACCGACAAGTCGTGTATGTATTAATTTTCTGGTTCATATCTTCATCTCGGCCTATGCGAAATGCTCTTTCAAGAAAGGACCATTTGCTTACATGATTATCCCGGTGAAGTTTGCTGTTTAGTCAAAAATATGATCTCCATAATATAATTAATCTTTTGACCAGGTCAATACATGTATGTGGTTTTGTGTGGCTGAGAAAATAATATTTACTGAGGTCGAAGACCAAGGTGAATATTGTTTTATCAGGTAAAAAAAAAAAAAACACTCATTGACTTGTATAAAGCCGGATGTCTGATAACCTTCTTGTTAAGTTAGTGAAAGAAGTTAGGAATACATGAGCGATGATGCCATGTTTATATATCTAAGGCGATCGAAGAATCCAGTTATTGTCCAAGCCCTAGCATTGTATACAGCGGAGTGCTTCTCTACTTATACTGATCGCATTGTCAACCAACGTTAACTGACGAGTAATACTCATTATGTTTATAATATACCCTTCTTGTCACTGACTTGAGTCTTAATGTACAGGTATCATCAGTGCAGAGCTCGTTATCAGGGAGTAGCATCTGTTTCTCTATAATATACTATACACAGTACATCTGTATCTGTCATTACATACTAGACAGGTTAATATTTCATATAGATCTGTATCTACGGACCTTGCTGTTACTACTACTGTTATGTTTTTGTCTTGTGTGTAATTGCCTTTGGCCCTCTGTGGCATATCTGTGCAAATAAATGATTCTGATTCTGTATAAAATATAGTAGACATTTTGCTTTATACATTGATCTCGGGGCTGCAGTCTGACGGCCAATCCAGCAGCTATTTCCATTGGCATAGAAGACGCACACATTTCCTGTTTCTCCAATTTCTAAAACCACTGGTAATATCCTTGGCAACGTTTTAACATGCATTGTATTTCAATCCGAGATGATCAGACTGTAAAGTACTGCATAATGGAACATGTACACGGAGATTGCTTGAATCTGATTCCCTGGATCAGCACTCCCACAACACCCACAATTAAGTCACGGGAATCCAACAGATTAACAGATTCTCATCAAATTTTAGCAATCTGTATAGAAATGATATCTTTGCAGCCGGGGTCGGAATTGCTATCTATTTGCAGGACATGTCCGGCAGAAAATTGGCACTGTCCTGCAGGTTTTCAGTCAGTTTACATGTATTTTAATTATGTACCGGACAATTCTTGAACATTTCAACCCCTGCTTTGAATTTCCGTGGGTTCTCGTACATGTGGAGAGAGACTTGCATACCGAGAATCTGTTTGGATTCTCGTAAATATCCACGAAAAGCAGGGCCTGGTACTACTCTCTTCTTATCATGCTTTATCTATCATGTCTGTATAGTCCAAGGCTGAATGAATCCAATTCTTCATTGATTTTTGTGTTAATTCCACTAACATTCATGACCGAGACCATGCAGCTGTCATCCTTTTGTCACATGTATATACATACATGTAGTCTGCCTGGTTATATGAGATGGTAGATTGATTCATGCACCTGTTGTGGTCACACAGTATGAGGTTGTCCTATAATTACATGTTTACACGTTGATGGTCAGATGCCAAATGTGTGACATGATATAACCACGATCCCTCAGTTTCACAGAGAGTTACATGTAGGAAGCTTCTTGAAATTGGGGCATACTAGGAACTGGCATTTATATAAAGCATTCCAAACAGAGTGGCATGGTGCTCCTGTTGGAACTCCTAGGAACTCCATGCTATACAGTTTGGAACTTGGCAGACAAAGGATGGCTTATGCCATACCATGCAGCAGCATGGAGGGAATGGCCTAACTGGAACTCTAATCCATCCAGATCAGAACACCAAACTGGGCATGGTGTATCCAATTTGAATAACCGGCATATGCCATCCCTACCAGGGAACTTAGTTCCTAATTTCAAGAAGCTCCCTTACCACTCTCTCTCTCTCTCTCCAGGGCTTTATTTATACTCCCTTAATACCACGTTAAATGTTGTGCCCAATTTATTACGGACCCATTTTTTTTTTGCATTGAGGATCAATGTTTATTTATGCTCATGGAGATCCCTCATCAATTAAGCATCATATTTGAGTCGAGCCAAGGCTTACCTATTTTGCCAGAATTCCGGTTTTCACTAAATTTGGGTACGTTTCTCTGTCTAAACAAAATTTTGCCGCACAGAATATACGGTATGCCCAAATTAGGGTAATCTATTAAGGCCTGCTTTCCATCACGCTCTCAACATTTTCTTACAGGAGAGCTTTTAGTCGCTCTCCTGGACACTGGAAATACAGACCTCAGGCTATACTTTCGCCAAGGCGGGGGATTTGAGTATATCCGCCCCAAGGATACCAGCCCCCCAAAAATGAGAATTTCTAGGCGTCATTTCATGCAATTTTTCGCATTTTTGCGTCCTATTATAACCAGGTTGGCTGACTGGTTATCACAAAGGGTTATTTTGGGGGAGCTAGCATTTAACCCTAGTGACACTCAATAAGTATAGAATGAAAGTAACTCCAACTTCAAGAAGACAGTTCCAACTTTAACATATAATTCCGGTAAATACTGGTGTGCAATCATGTACAATATAACAGATTCTTAAAAGGTTTTCCTCTCATAACATGTGGTTTCCACTCTGTAGAATCTGTGTAATAACTTACATGTAGATTAAAGGTTTAACAATGTCTTTCCGGAAAGCTGGGTACCAGACTTAACATAGATCAATGTTCTCTTCTCGAGCTGGATACCAAACTGACTAACATTCACAAACTAGTGGTTTTATGCTAAAATGACAGGATATGATTTCAATTAAACAGTAGGACATCAAAGATACAATAATTACTGGACTGGCCTAAACGAGTTCTACATGCTGAGTTGTCAGACAATATCTGTGACTTGGCAGCACCATTGTTCCCAAATACATATATGACAACCCAGGGGTTCAGTTCAGTAAACAACAGATGTCTGATTCAAATAGGCAAGGTTGCAGCTTAAACACACAAGTGAAATAGTTTACAAAAGATGTCGGTCTACAATAAAGAATATATATGATATTTAACAGCTATATGTAATTCAGTGATTTAGACATCTCAGTTTGTCACCTGGCACTTGGTTACACTATAACAGCCTATCAAATATACATTTCACCCTTCACGGAGGCTAGCCTATAAATGGATACTTCACAAAGAAGTCTTGGAAAATTTTGAAATTACTGACTCCTTTTTCAGAAAACTAGAGCAATTTTGAAGGATTATTGGTTATTTTAGAAATAATTTAATGAAAATATGCATGAGATTTGGACAGCGTGAGACAGATGCCAAATGCGTGAGTCTCACGCCGAATGCGTGAGGGTTGATAGGTCTGGAAATATGATGGAGATGGACAGGAGTGACCTAATGGAGAGGATGATCACTCCATCATAATGATTAGGCTCATTACCCCTCAGCCCTGGGCTGTGGGGTCTTACGTCCGTCAACATTTTCTTGTCCGCTGAATATCTGCAGATCTATGAAGTCGGGCCCGACCAAACTTTGGTGAGACCTTCCTGAATGTTGACTGATGAAGTGATTAGATTTTCTGATGGCTATGATGATTTCATGATTTTTAATTATTGTCCCCCGCTACTTAGTAGGGGGGGGACTTAGAAACACCGGTGTCCGTAATTCCGTAATTCCGTGATTCCGTAATTCCGTAATTCCGTGATTCCGTAATTCCGTAAGATTTTCTTGTCCGGACAATAACTCGTGAACGATTTAACCGATCAACTTCAAACTTGGGGTGTGCCTGGACATTGGCGAGAGGACGGTTGGGATTGTTTTTCAGCAATGTGCGTAATCCAATATGGCCGCCGTCAGCCATTTTGGATTATAAGCAGTACGATCTTAGATTTTCTTGTCCGGACAATATCTCGTGAACGATTTAACCGATCAACTTCAAACTTGGGGTGTGCCTTGACATTGGTGAGAGGACGGTTGGGATTGTTTTACAGCAATGTGCGTAATCAAATATGGCCGCCGTCAGCCATTTTGGATTATAAGCAGTTCGATCTTAGATTTTCTTGTCCGGACAATAACTCGTGGACGATTTAACCGATCAACTTCAAACTTGGGGTGTGCCTTGACATTGGTGAGAGGACGGTTGGGATTGTTTTTCAGCAATGTGCGTAATCAAATATGGCCGCCGTCAGCCATTTTGGATTATCAGCATTTCGATCTTAGATTTTCTTGTCCGGACAATAACTTGAGAACGATTTAACCGATCAACTTCAAACTTGGGGTATGCCTTGACATTGGTGAGAGGATGGTTGGGATTGTTTTTCAGCAATGTGCATAATCTAATATGCCGCCATCAGCCATATTGGATTATAAGCAATTGGATCTTAGATTTTCTTGTCCGGACAATAACTCGTGAATGATTTAACCGATCAACTTCAAACTTTGTGTGTGCCTTGACATTGGTGAGAGGACGGTTGTGATTGTTTTCCAGCAATGTGCGTAATCTAATATGGCCGCCGTCAGCCATATTGGATTGTAAGCAGTTGAATCTTGTCTGGACAATAACTCGAGAACGATTCAACCGATCTACTTCATACCTGGGGAGTGCCTTGACATTGTTGAGAGGAGGATTAGGATTGTTTTTCAAGGACGTGCTTAATCCAATATGGCCACCATCGGCCATACTGGATTTCATTGGATTTTAAGCAGTTTGATCTTGTCCGGACAATAGCTGGAGTACGATTCAACTGATCTACTTCAAACTTGGGAGTCCCTTGACCTTAGTGAGAGGACAGTCATGTATTATGTTTTATGGATGTGCATAATCCAATATGGGTGCCATCTGCTGTATTAGATTATGTTAAGCTCATCAGCGATATCTCCATTTTCAAATCATACTCTTATCAATGATATGAGATATCATTGACCCCAAAAAATCGACCATAGAGGTCCATGGCCCCCGCAGCAGCAGCGCCAGTTATGGTGGATGTAATCCACCATAACTGGTGCTGCTAGCGGGGGACATGGACCTCTATGGTCGATTTTTTTTTTTATTATTGATTGATGGCTCAGCTTTTGCACTGTTATCTATGCCCATCAACATGTTCTTGTCCGCTGAATATCTGCAGATCTATCAAGTCGGGCCTGACAAAACTTTGGTGAGAGGTTCCTGAATGTTGACTGATGAAATGATTAGATTTTCAGATGGCTGTGATGATTTCATGATTTTTATTTTTATTATTATTATTATTTATTGCTGGCTTAGCTTTTGCACTGTTATCTATGCCCATCGGGAACCCTTGGTTGCATATTGTTTCAGTGTGAATTTTGAAGGTTCCCTGATACAAGAAAGCCTGGTCCATTCAAGATTCTCTTTGAATGAAGGACAACATTTCCTTTTCGTAATTCATTATTGAGGGTCCAATTTTTTTAAGTGAATTTCGACGCAAAGAGCCTGGGATCAATCACAAAACAGAGGTTTATTAACATGAAATTCTATACCCAGCTATGCAATAGCGAAGTCTCCGAACTGTCCGTGTACGAGTAATTTGCCCTTGCCCGCTAGTAGGCGCTCGAGTCAGGGGGGACAAAATGTGGATTGGATAAGATGAAAAGAGATAGGTAGCCATCAAAACAGTGCAATATATTAAGCAAACGACATTTCCAATAACTTCAAAATTGGGTTCGGTGGCATGACAGACCACACTTGTCAATGTAATACGTTGTATTTGGCCATATCCACGTTCAATGCAACATTTTCTATTATAACGCCAGTGACATCATTAGTATAATGCGTAATGTCCTTTGTTGACGTCATGATGCTGTCGCCATATCTGATTGTTGCATGACGTCACAATACAACGTTGCTAGAAGAAAGATACATTGTATGGGATTTTGTCCTCCCCGATTCAAACGTCCTCTGGCGGACAGGGGCAAATACTCTTATCATGACAGAATGGAAACTCCCGTATTGGATCGATATTGACGCTCCCAGAAACTTTTTCTAGGAGTATTTCCTTCAGAAATCCTTTCAAATTGAACAACAACAACACTTTCGCTTTTTGTTTCATTTGAGTTTTGGGCGCCCATATGTTTTCCGAAACTAAATTGGCTCTAGATGCAGCCCTGATCCTACTTGACTAAAAAAAAAAAACAGGCTGAGGGGTCCACGCATGTTTTAGGTGCTTGCCTGCAATTCATGTTTCTATTTTTAGTTGGGCACAGGGTATTATGCAAGAAATGTGTTTTTTAATGAAATTTTGAAGCATTCAACAACCTTAAAGGTCAACCCAAACGCTCTGAGGTCAAAAATATAAAAAAATAGTCCTTTCGATTCTGAAAATAATGATATTTTTTTCATAATGTGTCTGGTTGGCGAGATATTGCCGTTTGAAAGGTGAAAATCGCTCTCCTGTCAATTCCAGCTGTGACGTCACGGAGGGAAGCCGTCTTGTATTCTCTATGTTAAAGCCGTATACCACAGTCGTATGTAGCTGCTGATTTCTGGAGATTTTCGGAGTATCGGGGCATCATTTTTTAAATATGCCGCGAAGTTGTGTAGTGGGAGGTTGCAGTTTTACTACAGATGACGGTGTTAGTATTCATTTGTGGCCCAAAGACGAGAAAATCACTGCAAATTGGACGAAATTTGTACGCAACACGAGAGTGTGGAAAGAGGGCCCGAGCCAGTACTCGTATAATTTGCTCGGCACATTTTGACAGAAAGACATCATTCGAGGACATCTACAGCGTAGCAGTTGAATTCGGGTACAAACCAAAACTAAAGAGAACAGCTATTCCAACTATCAAACGTAAGAACAATCAGAATGTGACGGCAAAGAAATCGGACAAGGAGAATCTATCACGGACATCGGCTGAACGAACCTAGCCTGCAAGCGAGGCCTCGGGCAGGGGGACGGCTGTACATGCCCTGCTCGCTCTCGCGTGGCATTTGTTGCTTGAGCACCTACAGGTTAGACTGGATGAGTCTCTATTTCATATATACACGTTTAACCATTTGTTCCAATGTGTCTTAATGTCTGTATTTGTATGTTCAATTTTATTCATTCTATGTATGCGTTTTTAGCCAAATGTTGGCACAAACTTCACGCAAATAAATTATCTAAATTATATACTATTTAATAATAATAATAAAATGATCTTTCATAAATATATATACGTTTGATAAGTAAATAAATAAAAAACACCAATTGGAGTGAATGGCTGTAGATACAGAAGTGATAATTATACTTTCATAATCCCTTGACATTTGAGATTGTGGGAATATCATTCGATTTCAATTTAATTGAGGTAATTTGTCGAAAATTGAGCAAATGTGAATGCCGATCCACTCACCACGGCTTACTTTTCGCCATGAATGTCCAAAGTTTTTTTATCAAACTTATATAATTCTGAAATTGGTATTTCATGGGGATTATGGGAAAACAAACAAAATTCAAGTCGGACGTATATCAGTAGAGTTATCAACAGTTTACTGTCCATACTGCCGAATCCCAGAGTTTATCCCTTGGAAAAGGCTGCCTCGGTCAGTAACAACAATAACAACACAGATGTGCTCGTTCGTTACATCACAGAATCGTTCTACATTCAATACAGTTTGAAATATATGGACATTTGGTCTTATAGATGACGATAATAACGTTTCCAGTCAAGTTGCATACCAATCTGTATTCAACAAACGACCTCTCCGAATCCTGTCGTCGAGTTCCACGTTGTCAGAGTGATTGTCACTGTCAGAATCGGAGCCGTACGGCTCAAATTGATAGGGCTGAATTCCGCCGTTGGTCTGCAAACAACTGTTAATTTGCCCGTCATCATCCTCCTCTATGTCTATTTCATCTTCTTGGCGAAAATATTTCCATCTAAGCAGCTGATATCGCTCGAATCGACATCTGAACCGGAGCTCTGACTGCACTCGCTTTCCATGTTATCCGCTGTTTTTTCTCAGGCAACTTCCCTGCGTGACGTCATCAACCCAGCTGTGAAAGTGTGGAAAAGCCCACTTTGCTCCCATATTACGTGTGTTTCTGATCAGATTAGAATTTTTTCATACAAAGTGAAGTATGAACTATGATTTTTAAGGATTTTTAGACCAAAAAAAATTCCGTTTGGGTTGACCTTTAACAGTATGAACTAGCTCATGGCTAAAGCATATGAAATGGGAGTTTCCTTGCTTGTCAGCACATGTTGCTATATTAACTTGTTTCAGACACTGCAGAATTAAAATAGTAATTAAAACAAATCTTCGGGGCAGTCACGTGGCAAAATTGAGGGTGGGCGTTAACGAACTATTAATTTAATGAGCTTAGCTCACGCGTAACCAAATTCACATGACTGATCAACAGCAGAGTTTCACAGATTTGACAAAAATGAGAGCCCGGCCTCACAATCATCTCCATCAGCCAGATGCCTGAACAAGTTCACAATTGAACTGAAATAAATACATGTACATGTACCTCGTGTGACACAAACATATAATATTTCCACCTGTCCCTTGTAAAATTACCAATTACATGACATGAACATTTCACACCATGTCAGATGAACTAATTACATGCAATGTATTAAATGTACACATTGATCCACATCTATGTAAATCAGCTGGGCCTAATACTCATTCTCAAACTATTTATGCAAAGGTTAAATTTTGAAAAAAACAAGTCTATCCATGATAAGCTTATAACAGGATGTACATGTAATATTTGCAGTGAATGTATTTACCTCATTTTGCAGTCTGAACAAATTGTAAATTATGTACATTATAATTCAAGCATGTTAAGGGATACATCTTGGGAATGCTGTATGTGATTAATGGATGGACATACATAAATAAAGTTATGAATAATGTTACATGTCTGTTCTGTACATGCATGTGAATGATTTAAAATCATTGACATACTCATCTCCTTAAAATGCATACATGTAATATCCCCGGCTTTACATGTAGTAACTGTAATACAGCAGGCTATGGTTGGCCATCCCTGCCAGAATTCGTCATTTAGAGGCTGCCTCTAAATAATATATACCATGGTATAAAATGCCAAGCCTGCCATAATTCGTATTTAGAGGCTGCCTCTAATTATTTTGTACCATGGTATAAAATGTCGAGCCTGCCATAATCCCTATTTAGAGGATGCCTGTAAATCGCCAAGCCTGCCACAATTCGTATTTAGAGGCTGCCTCTAATTATTTTGTACCATGGTCAGGGTTAGATCTAGGGTCTCACAGCGTCCGTGAAACGGACACAGGTACAAAATCAAATGAATTAAAAATGAATATGTTTTTGCAAAATATCAAATGATTTTTTTCAAAAATCAAATGATGTTTTTTTACGATGTTTGAAAGCCGTAAACCTGGCTACAGACTCCTAAATAATTTACACGTTCGGCAGTATTAACACAATTGTACCTCGCTGATTCCCTAATTGAATTTAGACTTTCATCTTTCGGCAGGAAGTAGTTTATTTCAAGCGCTACAAGGTGACAAACTTCTTGTCAAACATTATCCGTCAAAATTTTAAGCTGTGCGCGCCTCTACACAAGAGGTCCCCTTTTCGCTGTTTTCTCTGCCTGCTGAAAGCAGTGCTCAGTCCCCGCAAATAGTCCCCCGGTGAGGCCTGTTATCGAGCAGTGAATCGAAATAAAATTTGCAGCTGAATAGAACAAATACCATACTTGCGAGTGGTACCAACGGCTTTCCATTAATCGTTACAACGAAGGCGGAAAAAATCGAGAAAATTCACTTCTCTGGCAGAGGTTGCCTAAAGGGGTTAACGGATCGGGACTTTTTTTTATTTAGGAGCCTGTAGCCTATTAGGTGGGCTTATTTCATCCGATCATTCTGGTATCAGACATGGGCTTGCACCATTCAATTGCTTGGATGCTTGAAAAATTTCACGCATTTTCATCAAATACTTTTCGTGCTATGTGGTTTTTGCTACATGTACCCCCATCAAAATACAACAGTTTTCGGCTAGCTAAAGCACATATCTGGGCTTGGCGATCAGGCCCGGGTTTTTAGAGATACCATAACAAACGCTATGATTAGTTCTTGAATGGATGGTCCATATATTCCTACATATTCGGAAGCATGTTACGAGCGTGTTGGTCCTTCCATTAAATTATTGTCATTTTCACGATATCATACTCCTAAAAACGCTAATTTTGGGCAATTTTGTTGATTAAAGTTGATATTTTTGAAAAATCAGAGGCGTGTAACTGTCAAATTTAGCTATATATTAACTGCGAATGCTTCCTCTACAAATAGATGCCAAAAACTGCCAATTCGAACGAAGGACAATGCAAATGATATTACAAAATCTGTCCCCACCCCCCATGTTAGGTGTCTAAATTCAGGATGACCCTTCCGGTTTATGTCCGATGTTAGCCAAGATCAAACGAATCTTTCTGAATCAGGTATTGTATTATCGCAGGCACAGGTAGTCCAGGTATATATTAGAAACTTGTATAATTATTTCAGGTTTTGGAGTTCCACTAAGAATGAATTAATAGTCGCTGATTCAGGTAAACAATCCAAAAATGGGAGGATCATCCAGCTAAAACTAGGCTGTAATGTCTGTATCTGACGATTTAAGTATCCTCAGCCGGGTATCTGATAAATCTGTTATACCATACAACTGACTAAATCAGAGCTGATATCAACGATTTCATCTTGAGTCACATAGAGACCTTACAATGATCACACCTTCTCATCAGAAACCAGCATTTTCGATCATTTTAGCATTTCGACGAGGCAGAAGATTATGTAAATCCACAGAATACTGAAATAATTCAATCAATTCAGTATCACTTGTAAATATATCTTGGTTGTAAATATTTGAGACGGTAAATAGCTGCAAAATGGTTCGAACTGCTGATTTTGATCAGGAAAAACGCACAACAAATATACCCCCTTCCCCTTAATAAAACGACCCCACTCAATTTCAACCCCCCCCCCGACATTGAATGGAATCTCCCAATTTCTACCAAACAATGAATAATTTAAGCAACGATACCCACTTTAGCGGTATATACCTTACCGAGAGTCCATTTTCCAACACAGCTTGATCAAATACTTCCGAAAAATGCTGATCTAATAGGCTACAGACTCCTAAATAATTCACACGTTCGGCAGTATTAACACAATTGTACCTCGCTGATTCCCTAATTGAATTTAGACTTTCATCTTTCGGCAGGAAGTAGTTTATTTCAAGCGCTACAAGGTGACAAACTTCTTGTCAAACATTATCCGTCAAAATTTTAAGCTGTGCGCGCCTCTACACAAGAGGTCCTCATTTCGCTGTTTTCTCTGCCTGCTGAAAGCAGTGTTCAGGCCCCGCAAATAGTCCCCCGGCGAGGCATGTTATCGAGCAGTGAATCGAAATAAAATTTGCAGCTGAATAGAACAAATACCATACTTGCCAGCGGTACCAACGGCTTTCCATTAATCGTTGCAACGAAGGCGGGAAAAAATCGAGAAAATTTTGGTCTTTGGCAGAGATTACGTATAGGGGTTAATGGATCGGCACTTTTTTTTTATTTAGGAGCCTGTAGCCACCTGGACGAGTGTGTGTCAACTCGCGTTAGACAACTTATGGCAAGGGAGACGACTATGCATCTATCCGTTGATAAGCTTGGCCACGAGGGGCGCGATAGTTTTCGTTCTCCAGGCAGAGGTCTATACTATGAATGAAGTCGGAAATATGTACGTCTGTGAGTGTCTGGAGAGCTAGGCAGCGCACGTGCGTTCTCGCTTTGTATCTGCAATGACAAGCCGTCATGGCGGGACAGAAAGGTCGGTCTGGGGGGAAATACGAAGGGTAGCGGCCGCACAAGAGGATGCGGTGTATTGGCTGGACATTTGAAAAAAAAAATAAAGGAAGATGAAGGGTCTGACTGCCACAAAGTCAACGTTCTCTTTGCTCGATGCTGTGCTGCTGGTATTGAAAACACAGGTCAAGCAGATGTTGAACAAGACATGGAAAATGATGCAGGCATCGAAGCTGGGACAAATTATGTTCAACCCGTTTAGGCAGTCGAGGTGGGAAGAGAATTAGCTTCGAATGATATACAGCATGGTATAAAAATACTGTACAGAGGAATCTATTCAATAGAAATTTTGAAAGCAGCAGCTGTAAATAATTTTAAAAGCAGATGATCAAATTAAACAAGAAGTAAAATGTGCATGATATGCTTGTCTGATCGACAAGACATGTGCAGCCAGGAATCGGTTAGAATGCTTCTAAGAGCATCAAGGGTCCCGGAGTTTCTCGGCGCCTAGGCGGCCCCTGAGCCCTAGTGTAATCAGCAAAAAGGTTAGTTGTTATTAGTTTAGTCAAAGTTGACATCATGGTATAGTATCAATCTGACAGCATGTGGAGTAAATGATCTGGAAATTCATGCAGCAAGTCCCTGCTCAACTTTGTCATTTTGAAACACAAGCAAGATCAGCCTGAATATGGTGAAAATTTGGAAAAAAAGAAGTAAATTGTTCATTATCTACAGGTATCTGACAAGACATTTAAATAGCCAGAAATGGGCTCGAATGCTCCTGAGAGCATCTAAGACCCCAGAGCTTCCAGGGGCCTAGGCGGCCCCTGGACCCCGGCCTGTACGCTACGCCTCGCTGCGCTCGGCATTAATTTTTTCAAATAAGGACACTACTTCAAATTCCTGGATATAACCCTGATGGTATAAAATCGCCAAGCCTGCCATAATTCCTATTTCTTGCGCTGTTAAACTTACCTTCACATACTTTTTGCTATCGTGTTCTTACGCGATTGCCTAATTGTAATATATTACCACAGAATAAAAATAGTCCCTGTACTGCCCCAATGCCCATGCGCGAGTACCCAGATCCCACGTGACCGACCACGTCACTTCCTTCTTCCCATTGCAACTCGTAGTGGAGGAGTCGTTGTTCTTTGTGTCTTGGAAAAAAGTTAAACTTCTACATTGGATTACCTCGGATTACCTACGTCTTACCTGGATATTTACCTTGGCTGTTTACCTGGGATATTTACCTGTTGTATACGTGGGATTTACTGTGATTCTGTGTGATTACTGGCCTGGATTTCGTCAACGCATCAGGGAGTATCAAAGAGAGAATCAAATAAAAACCAACATGGCGTCCGTTTCTGTATTGTTTGTGAGAAGTCCAAACCGACTACAGATCCCCATTCCGCCTGTCCTCCGTGCCGGGGGGTTTGGTGCGACCAGTACGCAAAGTGTGATGAATGTGAAACGTGGCCCGACAATATATTTCAGGAGTATCTTGTCGGCTCATATGCTGGTGAAATTATGCCGCCGCCCGGCTTTACCGGGGCCGAGAATTTGGTCGTATCTCCGCCTCAGTCTGTCGGGAATGGGTCGGAGATACAAGGCTCGGTAGTAATGTCCGTTGCGAATTCCATTTCGGCTCTTTCGGCTCGCGTTAATTCTCCGGAGGTTGTTAATGTATCTCCACCACCCACTAATTCCGATATTGTTACGGCCGGGTTGGGGGAACAAGATGGCGGTCGTCATGTCAACAAAAGTCAGGACCTTCACAGTCTGTCATATCGGGACTGGATTATCGTAGACCCGCACGGTCTGCGTCTATCCCAGCCTCTGTGGATAGATATATGCATTCGAATTACCCTACTGTATCTTGTTACATGCCGGTAGTTTCGTCAAGTATTGGTACTGCAGCATTGGCGCAACCTACCTTTACTTGTGCATCTACTGATATTCTATATCAATCTGCATCTATCCCAGCCACTGTGGATAGATGCATGCAAAGTATTGGTACTGCAGCATTGGCGCAACCTACCATTACTTATGCACCATCTGATATACAATATCAATCTACGACGTACGTCACGTCCGATTTTATCGGACACTCATATGCAACCAACAACATCATACCATACGGGATCTTCACACCCTCAGGTATCATTGTTGTATTAGTAATGGTACTGCAGCATCTGCGCAACCTACCTTTACTTATGCATCGACTGATATACAATATCAATCTACGACGTACGTCACGTCCGATTTTATCGGACACTCATATGCAACCAACAACATTATACCATACGGGATCTTCACACCCTCAGGTATCATTGTTGTATTAGTAACGGTACTGCCGCATCTACTACAGCGCAACCTACCTTTACTTATGCATCGTGCAATCATTAACGTCATACCTTCCAATATCTACATACTTTGCGGTATTGTCGTTTTGTAATGGTACTTAAGCTTCTGTGCTAGCGCAAGCTACCTTTACTATTGCACTTACACGTAATAACACCACTCGGTCGTTATTACTCCAGGTTCCGGTTTTCAGCCCTCACAATTCAGAAAGGTCACCTCGGCAATAATAAATATTCCATGTAAATATTGCGGAGGTGAACTGATTGTGCCACGGCATTTACCTCGGCAAAGAATTGCTGAGGTGAATTGTGGGGGCTGCGGTTTACAGAAATAAGCCGTTCTTTATTGAATGTGCCGAACTTATCGAGGGCTCTGCTACGTATTACATCGTCAGCGCCCCCTCATTCTGTTAAACCGGTACTGGAACAACGTAGGCCCATCTTTCGGTATGCATTTATTCCGATTTCATCGGATGGTTACATGCAACCATTAACGTTGTACCTCCCGGTATCTACATACCTTCCGGTATCATCGTTATATCACGGGTCTTCCACTTTTGTTTCTGTGGAAGCTTCGTCTACGGCTGCAGTTACTTCCACTTATGTACCTCGTCGTGTGACTTATCATGTTATGTCCCACTCTACGGGTGTTTCTTACGTTTTCATCGGTCCGTGAGGTATTCAACGTATGTACCACGCACCGATTCTGAGACGTGGAAGTTAAGGTTACATGCCCGCAGTTGCGGCCTAGCTATCTGCGGCGCATGTTTCAATTTACGTGGCATCAGCTTCCGATTTTACTGACATGATATGATGTATCACCGAGCTATTTATTCTACGATAAAGAATAAATGCCTACTTTATCGGGCTGTTTATTCTACGATAAGAATAACTGGCCTACTCCGCCTTGTATCCCCCGTACCTGTCCGTTACGGAAGAAAGGGAGGGGTGGCGCTACAGGGCTCATCGTATGCTATTGTCTCGGTTGCTTCTCCACGTCCGGCAACGTTGAATGTTATCAGTCAGTCTGGTCTGACATCACATTCGACTACTTTCGGTTATGCAGATCTTATCTTCCATTTCGGTCCTGTTAGGCATAGGGTATCGTTTTTATCCTATCCTTTTCAGGCACTGGTTGTCGTGCATCTGCGTCTCCGGCCTAAATACCCAGTTAGGCCGGCTAACTCTCAACAGTTTCTGTCACGTCCGGTGAGGAAGTACAGATTATGTCACCATGATGTTGCTGATCCATTTTAACAACTTTTGGTGATAATTACGCAGCTATTGAGAGTAACTCGTCTTCAATTTGTGCTCGTCGGTTATAGCCCCTGGGGCACTTGTTATTTTCGTTCGTTCACTCTTTAACTTACTATCGTAAGTTGTGAAGACATCTGATCATCGTATACGTTTTACGTATTGGTTTCGACCGTGTAAACGCTTACGTTGGTCACTACGGAACTGTTTATGCATTAGGATATTTCACTCCATTAATTGCTTCAACGGTTTCCGCTTTGACGAATTTCCACCTCTGTGTCTCGTCTGTTTAGTTTTTTTTTATACGTTTCGTATAAAACCTTTATAACGGTACTTCGGTCTATTTTTATTATTACCGTTCCGATATCACTGGTGGTTTATTCGTATATCTAGCTGCCTGAAGTTCTGCCTATCTTACATAGAGCATTCTTTCTTGTCTACAACTTTTATCAACTTGGAAGTTGATACATTGTTGTATTATTTTGCAGCTAGACACTATGAATTCTATTTCGGTTTTCACTCCGGAATATAACTCATTTTGTAGTGTCACAGCCTCATCCGGGTCATCCGGTCAGTTTTACATTTATCTTGGGGTCTTAATGAGGGTCGCGCATGCGCTTTCCTTTACCGTCCTTGCCGGTTCCTCGTTGACCCATATGATTTATGTAGGCCGTGAGGGTTGGGTGTTGCTGTTGCGTCATGGGAGCATCATCACCGGATATGATTTTTTTGTCAGAATTTGGATCGATTCGTTTGATCCAAACGTTTTGGGTTTGTTTCGTTCAACTAGTTGTACGTCTCATCTATACTCCAAAAATTCTGACAATGCTCCCCGAGTTGGTCATCTTAATGAAACGAGGAGAGATTTTTCTTCCCTCGCGGATTTTGGTTGATCCTCTTCGTATTCCACTTCGACTGTGCCTTTGTGAACCTTTTAGGAAGACCTGTTTCGACTCGCCTTCTTGCATGCACAGATCGTCATGGGTTTGCGATTACTCCGGTCAGTAACATCAGAACTAGTTATCTGATTCTGCTTAACACGGATTGGCTTCTTCGAACCCTTTCATGTTTAATCGCATTCCCTTATCTTCTTTACTTCTGGTAGAGAATGTGGAATTGATGACTGTCTTCTTGGCGACGTAGTCTAACACCGCGGCTTGGGGACACCATCTTCGATGTTACGTGACTAGAAGAAACTACGTTCTAGCTATTCTTCTTGAGGTTACTTCCCTGTCGCTGCTATACACTACTCCTGGCTTCCCATTTCCGTTCTTCCTATACGAGGAGGGCTAATTCGGATTTGACTCACCTGGTCGGTTCCGTCTTTTTACGTGAGTATCCAGAGTGGTGTATGAGGCTGCGTCGCTTCGTCATCGTTTCCTTCAGTTTGCTGTGGAGTAGTTCAGCAACATGTACGGGTTTGTATGCTGAAGGATACTCCTTCGGTTTCCATGACCTTTGTCACTTACCGAGCTACCCCGGACTTTTTCAGTTTCTGTATTACCTGCAGTGTAAGCACAGAATCTATTTTCCTCTTCTAGTGGATGAATACATGGAAGAGCCTTCATTCCGGCGGTAGTGTTGCTGTTCTTTTCTTCCGACACTGAGGTATCTTTGCGGTGGCGTTGTTGTGTTCGGCCCAGTACGCACCTATATCGTACTTGGAGGTCAATCTCACCAGTACTGCACTACTTTTATCGGAGAACTTTTTGACCGGTGTTTCTTCCTCCGTCTCAGCCAGTCTTGTAAGACTGCGTCGAGGAGGGCGGGAGAACTTTTTTGGTTCGAGAATTGACACTCCTCTCGTTACAGCGGAAGTCAACTAATTCTCAATAACCTACGCTTGTGCTGTGTCAGACATTATCATAGCTTTTGTCCTTCATAACAAGCACGGGGAACTGTGTTTTGTTTCCCCTGTTGCTCCTGCTTTTAGGGATCGTCGCTACGAGTTTATCACGTTTCCGGTATGTCGGACTCTCTATCAGGTTCTTACGACCGGGTGACTGTTATACTCGTAGAATGCTTCATTTATGAGTAATTTCAGCGACTTTTTGTTTCTGATTGTTTAATATTTCTCATACTACGATCCCAGCTGTCTTAGCAGCGTTTTGCGTACGTTTGGGCGTAATCTGGCTGAAGGACTCATTCCTCGGCCGCTGCTACTCCTTCTGCCAGCTTTTCTTCTAGAACGATCTCTCGGGTTGTTCAGGTGTCATCCCATCGTTCATGTCGTTCCACGTAATTTTTCTTCCACTCCCTGGAGTATGATGGTTGCATGGAGTCGTTTGTTCACCCCGTCACTTTCCGATGGGTACTGAGATTCACTCCAGACGTTGCAGTTCCGGAGCTGGTTTGGGCGCTGTATCGTTTTCAGGAGTGTTTTTCAGTCTACATGTATGACATCTAATTATAACCTTCTGTGATCATAGATGACTTATGTTTTTATATTCCTGCAGTCTGGTAGCTTGTTACCGCTGGAGTTTGGCTGATACTTCACGGGAAACTATTGTCTAGGTCTTAGTGCAGCTGATGGGCTCTAACACCTAGTCATTTTTCCCCCAGACTTCGCTATTTTATGCACTGTCGTGTGATTCATGGAGTATGAACCGGATTTCGTCATCCCGGCATATCTACAGGTTCTACTCTTACGGATTTGTCTTTGGTTTATGTCTCCTTATGGCTTTTTCCGGAGTCCGTCTACCGACTCTGTTCTGCAGTCTATAATTGAAATCATGGCAGAGTTATGGGCCCTGATTAGAGCTCTCGCGTACAAACACGTGTTTTGTTTGGCCTGTTTTGTTTTGTGCCGGTTTCGGTCCCTCTTCTAGCAGGAAATATTATTTATGTTCTTCCTAGCTTTCCAAACTTCTCGTTTGGCGTACACGGACGTACCTGCGGAGGCTATTTCACTCTCGTTGGTATTGCTTTATCTGTTCAGGGCTGTACTGACATCCTGTTTCCTTTGGAGACTGTGGACGACGTTTTAGGACCGTATCTGGAGGTTTGCGATACGTTTGTTTGTCACCACCTATGGGATTGGATGTTGTTAGACGGGATTGCTACACCCTGGGACCGTTGTGGTGCCCAGGCTGTTGGTCACCCGTCGATATCTATCAGGCATGGAAATTTTCTTCAATAAGGCTGATTGCAGACTTTAATCAAAATTTTGAAATTTCAGACTTTTTTGAAGTAGATTTTACACTTTCCTGTGGTTACAATTCCCATGCCTGCTCTATGCACTAGACCTTCTTGTGGTTTACCATTTTGTAATTTGGTAAGTAATCTTGCTCTCCCCAATTTTTCAAAAAGAAGGGGAGGGGGGGGTGAGATTTTTGGGTCTAGTGTACATGTATGTCAGCTTTATTCACTGGGCCTGTAGTTACTATAGGCCGGATGAGTATATCAAGGACCGTATCGTCATTATTATACATTTATGGTCTTTGATTACTTCGCTGACTCCTGTACTCCCCTTCGCTTATGCTCGGGGTCCTTTTGTTTCCGACCACTCATTCCCTCCGTCCTGCTATGGTATTCTAGCAAAAGTATGTGAAGGTAAGTTTAACAGCGCAAGAAATATGAAAAATTTGAAAATCAATTTTCCTATTTCTAAGCTTAAACTTACCTTCACATACTGTGATGGCCCTCCCAGCCTCCCCGCTGATGGGTTATTCAC